>JAQGBJ010000930.1:0-29256 GCA_034698345.1 Sphaeridia pumilis | reverse complement strand
CGCCTACTGTTCCTGCCAGCTCAAGTGATGACAGACATGTTCAATGGGCCACTCATGGGGCGTGAATGAAATCCATTCCAACTCAAAGTATTACTGTTTCCTCAATGAAGCCAGTCTCCGGCTGCATTATTATTACTGCAGAATTTTGACACCAAAGTCAACATGCTACATTTCCAATTTACACCATGCAAAAACAAAAGGAACTTTTATCTCTCACCGATTGTTGTCAAAACCGTCGACGCGAAAAACGCCGACTTGGTGAAATCTCCCCAACTGGAAGAATTTCTAATTGAATTGACATCCGTTATGTCTAAATTCAGTCCTGCTGCCCGAATCTTCTCCAATTCGTTAGTTAAATTACGTAGCTGTTCCTTTATTAGTGCCATATTGAATATTGGCGGCTGGAACAAAATCATCACGTTATGAACTGCAGCACGCCCTTTGAGTATTTTCTGACATGTTTTTTCTTTCAAACAATAGCAAAATTTACCTTGTCAGCATTAGTAGCATTTCTTACAATCGAATTTCTTACAATGAATCTTTCGAAATCGTGGGTTGCGTTATCCAGTCTGTATTTGAGCTGAATCTTTGTATTGACTTCATGGTCGTACTCAAGCTTTTGGAACACCTGTGAACAGAAATAATTAATCAATATGATCACCGTGTGATCAGCCCGAGTTCATTATGATGCCAAACTTTATTTTAGAAACTCATAATTAAAGGATTCTCTGAGCTGAGCCAACGCCCTGTTTCATCATGATAAAAACTGGTAAAATATCCAAAGTCTTCCGTAAACGATTCTAATGTGGAGAAAGCTCACAGTAATAAACTTCCGCCTCCCTGTTAAGTGATCCGATCCGATATATACGCATGTGAAAAAGTGTAATGCCAAACGTTAACATCAAGAGATTTGTATAAATTGTTTCTAGCAAGCCATGTAAACCCTCCGTTTTAAGAAACATTTAATCTTGATTGTCAACAGTACATGCAAGAACCACATGTGCTTCCGGACTGCAATAATTGCAAGAGCCAGAACATGATTTACGCACGCCGAAATGTGGAACAACTTTTTCGTTTCCCAGACACAAGTTCGCCTTGTAATTCAATGCTATACTGGCATGGCAAACGCGTGGCTGCCAAACGAGTGCAAGACACGGGAACGAAAAAGAAACTTTGCGGAAGAAGCTTCTCGTCTAAGGAAAAAAGGTAAATGCGTCATCAACGCCATAGCATGACATCACCAATCCATGGAGAAATAAATGAGGCAACAACCACGACAAAATATTTACATTGAGCCGGCTCCTAGCATTTTCCCGTTCCAAATCCTGTCTGAATCTCCCTATATACGCCATCAAAAACAAAATCCTGTAAATCTTTAGTGTGCGTTGTTTCACTCCGTCTGTCTCGACCTTTTTTCTACTTGGTAAGGCAATCCCAGCTGTGTGCGTAAATGATGACGTTATTAACTTGAGAACCAAAAAGAAAGAACGACTTGGCGAAACACAAAAAGAAACAGAATCCCACACAATGTTCTGTATTTGCGAGACGCTATATTCCGCACCACCCGCTATTACTACCTCGGTTTTGACGTTTCACACATGATCAACACTGATGAGCATTCAACCATTAACAGAGGTTACACTAGACTTTAAGACAAAACCTCAAGAGATGATGCATGGGAAAAGCGGCGGTCGAATCCGTAAAAATAGAACGGCCGTGTCGCAAGCCTTGCGAAATTTGTCTCAAGCAAATTTCTGAAGCAGAGGTTGACATTGAAATCTCTTGTCAACTACCTCGTGCCTGGTGTTCGTCACTAAAACCATTAAAATTTCTGAATCTACAGGTATATATCTTCAAGCTTGACGTTGTCTCATTTTGTTGAGCCTCAGCTTAGTTAGCTTCGATCGGCCTTCGGAAATCATCGGTGCCAATATCGCATTTTTCAAATCTTGTTTATGACTTACCGTCGTTAACTGTATAGGTTGGATGCGCAAAAGTTTCAATTTTGAAATTGCCTCCTTTCACCAGCATTATCGTTAGATGTAAAAAGTTAGAACCTTAAGAGGTAGGTTTCGGCCTTTTTGATCTCAAGATGCGGATATCCGCCGTTTATCATCTTTGTTAAAGCAGGTGGAGGCGGCTTTGAGCGCCAAATCGACCGTTTGGCAACTTGAGCTTTATAAAACTACCCCAAATAAACATTAACTACAGGATCAAAAGCGATCAAGAGATCAGCGGCTGCAAAACTCCTTGCAATCTTCCTATATCCGCTATACATAAAAATGAGAAACTTGAGGCTTAATTGAACGAGTTGCCGGTATCCAGATACGTGTTTCGTAAATAAAGGTATCGGATAATGTAAATAACGCCTCAGAGTTACTACAACGTACACGTAGCATACGCTCGTCTCTTTTCCCAATTTTTTCAACGAAGCGACATTATATATTGCAATTTAAACCTACAATTACTTGTTGAAAGTTCACATCAGAGCCCTGTATCAAATGGGCTCTTGAAAATTTGAAACAAAAGTATTAAATGAAAGAAAAAATTACCCAAGCACCAGCCGCAGTGTAGATTATAAGGGCAATGAAAAGGCCAAAATGGCCAAAGAACTGCCTGAGTTTTAGTAGTGCCTGGTATTTTGAGCTCCATGACACTTTCTTTCCACTTTCTTGGAGATTCCTTGCACTACCCCCCTCCATCTTGACCAGACTCTTGTTCACAAAAAGTTCGGGCCGTTACAATAATTTACGTCACTTGTCCATCCAGTTTCGAGTATCACTTGGACTTAATGCCGACAACAACCCGATTCTTGTGATCCAACCCATGTAAACGTGAGCACGAAAAATTCCAAATAGAAATCACCACAGCTAACCCATTTGAGCAAAAACCTCTCGTCAGTCCGTATAACTTTTTCTTTTTGCTGTCCTCCAAATTAAATCCGTCCCAGGAGACACTTTTTCAGATTTTAAACGAGAATGATTCATGCCCGAGTGTTAAGTAGTCAGTCGTCGTCCTTGTACATCTGGGAAGGAGCGCTTCTACTAGAGTTGTAGTTATAGTCGCGCTAGAATAACCCAACTTTTTTACGTCTCCCCAAGTTGACATCTCTCTCGGTTGTGACCAGCCGTACAGCGTCTTGTTCTTCTTCCGAACCATCTTCTTTTCACTATTTTCTCTTCTTGAGAGCCTCAATCTGCAAACTGCTTCCAAGGAATTTTTCCGAGATCTGACATGATGTCACTATCGAGGATTTGCAACGCTTGCTAAATAGCCTTTGTCTTTTCCTGACACTAACCAACTCAAGCGCAAAATCTAAAATGCAAGCCAACGGACGGAACAATGTTGTCCGTCTGCCGCCGTTTAGCGGGTAGTAAGCAGCCACCGAAACGCCATGTCCTGGTCTCGACTTGAGCTGAAGAGTCAGATCTTGTTGTACCACCAATCTATATAACATGTAGACACAACACCAGTTGAATAGATTTTTCTATCAACATCAACTCTGATCTTTTCCCCTCCTGTGAACGATCGTAGTTGCGAAGCTTCTAAAACCCGAGATGAGCAGTGCATCTGCATCTTTTCTGACTATTGCATAAGAATTTTCATTCTTCTAAAAAATCTCTTCTAATTTCTGTTTCTGGAACGGAACATCTTGGAGTATAAGTGATGCCAATTTGTTGTATTTGTTGTAGTTGGATTTAGGCTTATTCTACAAAATAGTCGCTGAAGCTACACTAACAATATACTTCTAAACGCAATGATTGTCTTTGATCAAAATAAAACAATAAAATAATTGTGATACGAAACCCGAATTTTTCTTTCCAAGTGGACCTGTCTGCATTTCTGCAACATACAAAGTACACACAATGAACGAATTAATGATTTAAGAAAGACGCCTTCCGAACGTTGTTGCATTATCTTTGGCAGCTGTCAACTTATATCTATACAAACTTCAAATTGTGGACATAATCAGCTGATTAAATGCTATCGATTTTAGCCTTGAACTGGAACTTCGAACGCTGCCGTTTTCAAATCAAGTTCACATCATCTGCTACCAACTGTTTCTTACTTCACGCCTGCAAACTTGTAAAATCGTCTCCCAAAATGCAGAAACAGAAAAGTCTCGATTTTTATCACGTTTTACTGACCATAGCTTTTAGCTTCCTGTCATTCCCGGTCACGTACCTTGCAAATCATGCTTTTAAAGCGTCGGCGTCGGAGCAAGTAAGTTTTTAGCTTTATACGAATATCCTTGAAATCTCGAGTTCATTTATGACTTTTCCAAACAAAGTCCCGGCCTTTCGCGATGGCCATCATCGGGTCCGGCATTCTTCTTTCGTTCGTGTTTGTCGTGGCAAAAGCTAGTCGAGTGAAGGACTGGATGTATTACGGTAAACTGGAATATGTAGGAATTTTGATGGCAAATGAGTTCATAATCTCAAACTAAGTATTCTGTATCCTCGCAGTCTCGACCCTTTTTGCTTTTACTGCATTGATTGACTTGATAATAACTCTGGAGTTTATGGGATACATTAACGGTTTCATGTCAGAATATCTCAAACTTGGCGAAACCTACTTATTCAGCCCGTGGGGATCTGCTATCTGTGCATTTGATGCCACCGGATTTTACATCATGTACCTTCTTATGGCTTACCAAATTGCCAATAAGTAAGATCAGTACTTGAAATACCTGGCAGTGGAAATCTATAAATATTCATACGGTTAAATTATTTTTTTCCAGGATGAGTTGGAGATCGACTGGAATTTACTGGACTGCGGCACTATTCAACTCAATGGTCGTCCTTGTAATCGGGATTTTTACAGGAAAAGATAACCCTACCTACTGTACCTTATTTAACATTCCTTACGCAATTGTGCCTTTAATCGCCTTCAAGAGGTAAAAGAAGTTTATACTTGGCAAAATTTGTTGCGAATCCTCATAAAATTTCCCGGTTATACAGGCTTTTGCAGGTCGAAAGGAGACCGGGATGGGCTGAGGTGGTTCCAAGGAACATGGCGACGAAAACTGTTGACGCCATTCTCTTTGCTGCACATTGTATATCCATAGGGATTTTTGTTCTAAAGGGATTGGTAAGCAATGAGCTTGTACGAAAAACAGATTGTGATTTTCATTTTTCATCATGTATCATGAAACATTTTTGCACATTTTAAGGCTGCCCTGAACAGTAAATACGCGGTAGTAAACTTCCTGCTGAAGAGTGAACCAAGCATGCTCAACATTGATCCTGCTCCATTCGCCATTTTACAGATGCTAATTTATTTCTTTTACTTGGTACCCGTCCAAGCCGTAAGTGCAGTGTATTTACTGAAAGACAAGAAACCGCAATGCTTGTGGGAATCCACTTTGATACAAGCTGGAATTGTTGCTCAAGTAAGTAGATTAACATCACTCACGGGAAGCTACATACAATCAATATCTCGTATAAGTTTGATTAATTTGGATATTCTTGTTTGGTTACAGGCTCAGTTCAGCTTCATTATCCAAGCTCTAGATCCTGAAACGCCGCTACGTTTCAAGTCAGACATCCAAGACTTCACATTCTGGTTCGTCAATTTGTTTGTTTTAGTCGTTCCTCATTTGATGATACTTCGGCTTCGCAGCCATCGACGGGGCAACAATGAATCCGCACAAAGAAAAGGCAAATGAATGTAACATTACAGTGAAATGATTACAAATTGTAGTAAATTCGACTGCATTTATGAATCTACTTATTTAGGAATTCTTTAAAGTAATTTCAACGACTAGATCCGACACGGAAATGAAAGATGTTTTCAGGTAGATACTACATGTTTCTTCAGCCGGGCTCCAAATATTGTTGACCCTACCCGAAGATTCGTACTTCCCCCAAGGATCTAAAATTATAATGATCTTTAATTGTCATACTGCCCGAAAATGTAATTTCATCTTAATGATCATACGTACCGCTTTTTCGTAATCTCCAGACATGCCCATGCTGAGCTCAACTTTCTCAGCTGCGAAATCCAGTTCTTTGCATAGCTCTTCTCGACAGTTATACAGCGTCTGCCCGACGGAAACCGTTTTAGATTCAGTTTGAACATAAGAGCGATTTGCAACTCAACTATCACGTACCTTGAAGTCTTCGTTCATATCGTCATCCCCGGAATCGATTGCTCCAATGGTCATGAGGCCAGCAAAATTAAGCTGCGGACACTTCTCCTGGATAAATCTTACCAGTGGAACCAATTCAGCTGGGGAAACTCCGCTTTTTGCTGCATAGAACATTTGTCAATTGGACTCAATTTCTTCTACTTGTGTCCCATATTGGCAAAACTATATACACTTACTGTCTTCTCCACTAGTGTTGACTTGAACATAAATATTGCACTTCTCCTGGATTTGCTTCTTCTTCAGTCCTTCATTTAGAGCCACCGCCAGCTTTTCGGAATCAACAGTTTCAATGACATGTAAGTTCTTCATCACAGTTAGAAGTTTGTTCACATTGGAGCGCTGCAGGTGGCCGATAAAGTGCCATCTGATGTCAGGGCAATGATTAATAATCTGCGAAAGAAAACGAAATATCCTTCGATGATATAGATTTTATGAGATGTATAGTTTGAAGCTTTTTCTATCCTGTCAACTTACACGCTCATCCTTCGACTTGTCAACCAATTCTTGCACGTAATTTTCTCCAAAATGCCTTTGGCCGGTGGAATATGCTTCCAGCAAGCATTCAACCGGTTTTGTCTTGGATACAGCAACCAACCTCGGTTCCGGACAAATGGCCTTCAGTTCCTGCAATCAACAGCCAGCCAATGTCCCCCAATATGAGAATGAGATTCATCATCTGCTGTATATGTATAACATACTTGACCTAAAGGTCATTACAAATTCTGTCTTTATCATAAACGAAGATTACCTCCGGACGAGCATTGCCTGCTGATTTTATATTCCCTCTCACAATTTCCAAATTATGTGCAATCGCTCCTACTTCAGACATTGTTGCCGGTAAAGCAAACTTTCTCAACAATCTTCCCAAACTCAGAACAACCATTCCAAACCGGAAAAATCTATACGGGCAAACTAGTCGATACACAAAAAGTTCTTTGTTGACATTTTTGAGTTTCGCTCCACTGCTCTATGGCTCATTTACTCGATGGCATTCCGTGAAAGTGAAAAAATATAAAGCAACAGAAGAGATAGAGATAGAGATAGAGATGAACACAATCATCTGTTGGGGCTTGCGGATACCTTACGTCCCTGTCGAATTCAAACTTTCGTAGTGAAACTCATTCTCCTTTTATTCGGAACGTCAATTGCGTTTGCTACCCATGATCAAATTCGTAGCTTTGCTTTTGCTTGCGAGATCCTCAACGGCCATCCAGGATAACGTAATAGCTGTGGCAATGACATAATGGCTGTAATATTTGTCGTCTATAAACATTAGGATTAATAGCTAAGACGACCATAGCACATTGCGTACTTAATCTGCTAAATCCTGACGGGATTCCTTGGAAGTGTTAGAACGTATTCCAGTCAGCGTTGTGAAAGCGTGGTGCTTGTTTAACCATGTAATCTGATCCCGTGTCACTGTGCCTTTTAGCAATAGGAGGAGTCGTCGAATTTCAGTTCAACTTTAAAATGGATTCGCACCGACAACAACAACGAACTCCGTCGCCAACCTCAACCCACGTGTCGAGGCGACGGAAGAAGAGAACGACACCAACCAATTCAATACCAGGGTCATCACTGACTGGCTTGAATAGAAGCAGTATTCGCGTCGTTGAACTGGCACGAGGGGTCATGGGTTACGGGTTCACCATTTCAGGACAGAAACCTTGTTTACTACGATGCATTGTTGAAGACAGCCCGGCGGAAGATGCAAATCTTCGTCCCGGAAACTGTTTAGTTGGCGTTAACGGTCGAGATGTGTCTCATTTGGCCCACGACGACGTTGTGAGACTGATTCGAGCCTGTACTGGAGTTTTGAAACTTCATATCGCTGATTCGTATTTTAGCGAGAGTTCGGACGACGAAGGGTTGCAGGTAAGAAGGAAACAGGATTTGTTTTCATGATCCAAACTATTTGAACCACATATGCCAAATATGTACTCACCGACCTGTTGCTTGGTTTAGATGCACCAACCTAGACCGAAATATCAGCACCGCCTACGAGGGATGAATAAAGGGTCACCGAGAAAGTCACTTGCATATGGGAAGGACACCTGTTTGGCAGACAGAATGAACCTGAAGAATATGAGCAGAAGCGCTGAATCTTTGATATCACCACCAGCTCGGTACTCGTCGTGGGACCAACTTGAGCGTTCTCCAAGACGTCATGGAAGACCCATTGCGCTGTTTGATAACGAAGGATTCAGTACGCCTTTGAGAAAAGCATCTGGAGCTTTAAATATCGATAGCTGCACCTATAAGGAAAACAATCATCCGCTTGATATGGTACGAGTCCTAGCCCATTTAGATGACCAGCAGAAGAAGCCTTCAACTCACTCAAAAAGCATGAAACCACCTGAACCTCCTCCTCCACCGAAATCGAAAGTTGATGTCAACCCAGTACAGGGGTGGGCTGACTCTATTGAAAAATTGTTGGCTGATTCAACGGGGCTTGATGTTTTCACGGTATGAATTTTGGAAAATGTACATAAGCGTGTCATGGGAAATATATTTCCGGATTGTTTTGATATTATTTTTCTAAATTCAGGTATTTCTCGAACACGAGTTCTCCGCGGAAAACATCCACTTCTACCGAGCGTGTCAAAACTACAAGCAGTCATTCGAGCATTTGACGCACAAGCAAAGAGCTTCGGAGGCCACATCGATTTTTGAGCGTTTTCTGCAAAATGGAGCTACTGATCCTGTCAATGTTGATTTCCAAGTAAATAATGACAGATTAATGTTTGTGCAGCAGGGGATTGAGTAGATAATACTGACATGGCCATTAATGCTTTTGCAGGCTCGATGTCAAGTTGAGAAGATGTTATCAGAACCATCTGCGGACTTATTCGACCTGCCATTGTCACAAGTGTTCAATCTACTCAAATTTGACTGTTACCCGCGGTTTTTACGCTCAGATGTGTACAGAGACGCTTTGACTGAGGCAACCCAAGTACCTTCTTCTGTTGGCGATCCTACTGATTCAGACCAAGAATCCGTGAAGTCGCACAAGTTGCATGGAGATGGCCGCAGAAGGTCTCTCTTGCCTTGGAACATCAAAGGACGTTCTAAGAAGAACAAGCCAAGGGTAAGAAGTCTTGCAATGATTTGTTTGTTCTCAGTCACAGTAATTACGAAGTACTAGCACTAGAAAATGCTCTGTGTGATGCATGTCCTACGCTGCATGGAGTGGAAAATGTGCTGAAATCGAAGAAGTTTTGCTTTACTTGGATCTAATTCGATATTAATCCGCTTTAGCATTGTTTCGACATTATTTTTGCGCGTTTGATTGCTGCCGTTGTCTTTTATTTTGTTTGATTGTAGCTGTTTGTTTTTGTGTGTTCTCAGAGTGATGTAGATTGTCTGAATTCAGACATTTCCTTCATACAGCGTACTGCTATGACTCAAAATGTAAGATGCTTTGTCTTTATTAATTGCGTGAAGTTTGAGTTGAAGTTTGTTCTGTAATCTGTAATTGTACGTTGCTCGCTTACAGTATGAAAGCTCTGACCAAGAAGACGGTCTCAGAAGGCAGAGCTGCAAGCTGTGTCGTGTGATTTTGCCTGATAACTCTACTACTGTACTCCCTTGCAAACCCGGTGAAACGTTATGCAGTACTGTTCAAAGGCTACTAGAAAAACGCGAGTTTCACTATTCTGCTTTCGAGGTGGTCTCAGTTTCGACCGGGAAGGTATAATTTGCCCTTGTTACAGTTTAGTGCACAATATAGACGAGACAACTTTTTACATAATCTTTTCATCCCTGCAGGCTTTAGATTTGAATATGGAGGTAATGGATATGACTGCGAGAGAAATCAAGGTCGAGCCTAGAGCCTTTCTAGGGATCGAGTTACCTTTAGGCTGGAAAGTAGGAGTTCGTGCGAATCCAAATCGGAAACTAGCTGAAGTTTTGAAACCCATCCTTGCCCAACATTCTTTAAAATTAGACGCTGTGCTTGTTTTTGACGTGAGTTTTGTGTTTTTATTTTCCGTTGCATAGTCGATGATGTTTGATGTACTTCATGACTCTTATCGTGAGTACAGTTGACAACTTTCTGTTTATGTCCACAGCTAGATACAAGCGACTTGTTGGATATGAAGAGACCTATTGGTATCATAGATGGCCATAATGTTCAAGTGAAGCTGAAAGGTGAAAAATTGCTTTGTTATATTAAAAAGTATTAACATTACCACTGACTTCATTTTTTCAATAGACACAAAAACAGACGAAGTTGACAGGCTCAGCGAGTACAACCATCCAGCATTCGACGATGACCGAACGTCAACAAGGGTAAGTAAATATTCAAACATCTTCGCTTGAAATTCTCTGAATTCGCATTCAGTATTTTATCTTCTATCATGTAGACCAGCTCGAGCCAAGCATCATCCAATGCTTTTAGAGGTTTTTTACGGCGAAGTTCGAAAAAATACAAAAAGAAGCAATCCCATGCTGCAGAATCCGTCCTTTCTGGTAAGCTGGTTGTTTACATATCTGTTATGTTCATGGATCCCGGTGGATAAATAACAAATCTGATCCTCAACAGAGTCCGATGGACATGTACCTAGTGATAACGGAGTTGGCATCCAGGCCGACAACTTTTCCAGTACGTCTAGTGCCAAGTACAGTGACATTGATGTTCAGATCACAAGGCCCTCAAATCACGTCACAAACGTTAGAAATATGAATGGTATACTGCCGGACTCTCCCTTGAGTTTAATTTCATCTGATATTAAGTTAGTAAAAACATCGCGGAATCGTAAGCCTATTTACGTAACACAATCATTAGACTCCGTGGGTTCTTACTAGCTTTCTCGAACGTGCCGTTTTGCACTCAGAAAGCAAGATGAAATCATTTTAGTCATGTGACAGTAGACCATCTTGCTTTCAAAGTTACCGTGAAAAAGTTGTGCAGATAATCTAACAAATGTAGTTGTTAATTTTGTATTCTAGCTCAGATGACTATTTAGTGCTCTTTTAATAATAACGTAAGCAAGTTACATGCAAGCAGATGCAATAGAAAGGTGTATTGCGATGTGCAGTATTTCCGATGGAACTGAGGAGTTATATTATCTTGTCGTTACGTTTTATATTTTTTTACTTTATACAAACAATGTACAAATACATGTATGCATAGCTTGATTGAGATATTATGTAAGTCGCAGAACAATCTTTCAAAGAGTCATTCATATCAAGCGCCGTTTTGTAATGCAGTTTAATTGCCAGGATGTTGCCAAACCAGCAAATGAATGCCGCAACTTTCAGGAAGTGTTTCATATGTCGTGTCTCGTCCTGGGCATTGCTGTTGTCAAACTAATAAAGAATCTATGAATTAGCGATTGCATCTTTTGACAAACACAGTGATTCATTCGTAAAAATGTTTACTCAATAATTTCATCCGCGTTAAGCCATGAAACATAAATTAGCCTTAGATAGTTCCGTAAGCAAAACGTGTCCCGCAGAAGGCTTCAATAGAGAAATCACTTCACTATCAAGTTCTCCATCGAATTTCATTCACAACAAACAAACCGTTGGTTGACTCTTAATGAAATATTAGCACGACATTATCAATAGACCAAAAGTGTTATGATCCAGTATGATCATTTCGGATGGTTATCTCAATCTGGAAAAGCCAAATTTGCCATCAGCAACCATCTATTTTTCAACCTTTGAAATTTAGAAATCGCAAACTGATCAAACTTACACATCTCAATCCTCGCTCTACGGGATCTGTTATTTGTAGTCCTCGAGGCAGGTACATTCGACTATTCTGTTCACTGACAAACTGGGAGAGACGTTTCAAACACTGCAACACAAACAGCGTCAGTTAGATTCATTTAGCTAGCTTAGACAGGCTTCCGAAATCAACGAACATTTTGTTCCACCTACCTTCTCGTACTTTGTATCCTTACATAAATAAATTAAGTTTGCGGTGATGAAACCTAAGCACGATTCACAGAATGTCCCACAGTTGAACGTTTCTGCTTCTTCAAACAAGGAATTTATATGGTTGATTGTGAACTCATACGTAGCTTGGTCGATCTGTAACAAGAAATATATTTTTGAATTAGCAAGGTAAGAACATAATCTGCGAGAACTGGAAACTTTTCAACTCACTCTGCCATTAAGCTCTGGAGGGAAATCTGACGAGAATTGTATCGCAATACCGCGATTATAGTCTCTCTGGACAAATATTCTCGTTGTTTGACTCTGACCAACACCTCCATTTGCGCCAACTGCGACACCAGAGCTCTGAAGTCCTATCATTGCTTCTAATCCAGGGTTATTTAGGCCAGCCCAGAAAAGTGCAATTTGTATAATAACTTGTGTGACCCGGTCGATTGACGGGAAGGGGAAGAGGATGTTTCAAGACACAATCAATTTCTTCCGTGTTCTTCAAGGCAACTTCGTACTTGGGCTGTAACAAAACCAATATTTTGTTATACGTATTTACACGTTAGACGAGTTTAACCAATACCAATTTTGCCTTTAAAAAAGCTCAACAATGACATACCCAAACTACATATCCAGCTAACACTTTAAAGCAGCAGCTATCGATGTTTTGAGCAATATCTTCTACAATTAGGCACCATGCAGAGTCTACGTACTTTTGACAGTTTTCCAACAATTAGTTAACCTCGCTACATATATTGCGACACTTTATTAAATGTCACAATTTGTGCGAAACTAGGGCACGGTTGTGTTGTTGGATTGTTTACTCTGGTGAAAACTGTTTACATTCGGATCGAGCGCCAAATGCGATTTGAATCTTTACATTAAATTTCGAACAAAATAATACTTCTTCATCATTACGAGAATCTCAACAACAATCTTCAATCTTCTGGTTTTAGTACTTTATCGATTCACAAGTTATTCGAGAATGTGATTGCAAGATCCGAAATTCCACATCGAGTCTATTTTGTATTTATACAAGGCTTGACTATCTCAATGCTCTCGTCTCGCGTAAATATGCATCTAATATTATGAGAATGCTCCGTGTGTGTTCTTATTCTCCACAATCTGGCCGCACTGCAGCACCGTGCAACGGCCATATAGCTAGGCGGCTTTGGTTGCAGGTAAACAGTAAATACTTCTGTTTCGATCGTTTCGGGGCAAACAGAAACTTTTCGAGATTACGTAACACCTGGAGGCCACTGACCAAAGGGTTCTTTTAATTTTGAAGACAATTAGAAGTTGGGTAAAGCTTTATGACAATCTTGCACAAATAACTCTAGTAAATTATCAGTTTTCTTGGAAGTCCCATGATCTTCGAAATCGCCAGCGGTGGATTCCAAATCGTCATCTCGGCGATCGGGAGAAGCCGCTTTTCGGATATTACCATCCTTCTCACAGCCAAACTGAATTCCACTCTTCACATCATTGTTATTGACTTCAGAACCTGACACACGTTCAAGATAATTTTCTAAAAGTCGTCGGTAGTCCACTATGATTGGGTAGTACTCCCGAAGGATTTCCTGTTGTCGGCTATAGTCCTGCTCCTGCTCTTCCGCAACTTCAAAATCTTCAGAATAGGTGCCAGACTTGCAACAGAAGGTCCCATTGTAAGCTGCACTTTCACCAGCGCCATAGAACCCAGATGGTCCACCTGGGCATACGTTACCGCTGTCGCAAGAGCCGGCTTGAAGCTGGGAACAACCTGGTTCTTGGAGTGTTTGAGCAAGCTGGTTATTAGAAATCTGAGCAAAATCTGATTGCAGGTTTGCTTGGATCCGCTCGAGGTCCCCGTACAATTTGGACAATTTGTCAAACGCGCCTTGAGATTGGTGCTTCACGAGCTCTTGGTTCTGGTCCAGCAAACTTTGAACTTTGGTCGAGTAATGTTCCTTGAGCTTCTTTATCGATTCCGCTAACTTGATGCGTTCCTGCTTCTTCTCTTCAAGTTTACATCGCAAATAATAATTTTGCTTCACCAGTTGTGTATTCAGGCTCTCCGTCGACTTCCGGTCTGACTTTTCTTGATCTAATTCTGAAAGAAGTACTTGTCGGATAAATTTTCGAACGTTTCTCCACTGCAGTTCATTATTGTCTTGAAATTTCTCCATGATTTTTGCGATATCTGATGAAGTGCCTGGACCATTGGTTGCTGGTGGTAAACAGGTGCAAGTGCAACGTCTCCATCGGCAGCACTGGTCTCCGCTGGAGCACCGTGGCGAGTCTGCCTCCGGTAATTTCTTAGTTGCATTCGGCTTGGACCATGTAGTGGATGCAGTCGCAGTCTTTGACGTAGCTGTAAGGGCTTTTGCTTCTGTTTGTACATTTTTGGTTGGAGCGCCGGTTAGAGTTGGAGCAGGAAGCGTCTGCACTGCTTTACTTCGTCTTCGCTTCGAAGTCTGGTCGGTTCGTTTCGGTACGACGGTTACTTGGGAAGAGGTCGCCTTGATGCTTCTGCTTGAACTCTCGACGTCGTGCAGTGATTGCGATTCTTGAGTTTGACTGGAGTCAGATGCTGGAAACCTGGCGGTGATGCCTTTTTCAACTGCTTTCGGCTTTCTCCGTTGCGGCTTCTGTGTGGATTGCTTATGGACGTACCGGTCACATTTGTCCAACGCTTCATTGGCGTCCTCGAGAGCCGAAAGTACAAACAAGATCTTTTCTTCCAATGCTGAATTTCCTTTGCCAAGTGTGGCCGACTGTGCTGGACCATTCTAAAGGACAATTTTACGTTCAGGATCAACTTAAGGGGAAAAAATTATCAAGAAGGTTTGTGATTACTTACACAGTCCGTGAGACTTTTTCGAAACTGCTTAATCTCCATAGCTAATAAGCAGTTTCACCAAGTTTCGAAGCGGTCCGGCACCCTGAAGATTGTTTACTGAGAAGGTCAGCGATGTCGTCCATCGTGTTGGCCAGCTCGTTGCTAGGAGACATTTCCCCTACTTTGCTTTTTCCATGCGATATTCCCATGTGGCTGGAAAAGGGGCTTATTTTAAAGCCGGCATCTGTAATGTCCTATTCCTGTCACTTGTCCACTAAAAATCGACTATATTACAGCTCGGTGTTAGGTCGAACTTCTATTTCAAAATTCTTAGAGCGGACAACGTTTGGACATGATCGACTAGTTCAATACTGTCTGTGGTAAAGTTTTGGAGAAATATTGGTGGATGTAAGTATCTAGTATAGCGGGTATTTCATTCCATTGCAAATTTATTGTTTCAATAAATAAAAGAAAGATTCGGAATGGCACCTGAATGTCCTTGCAGGAGAGCCAACCAACTTTAAAGCCATAATGACAATCGTAATGATAATATGTTGTTCCGTTTACAACGTGAATGCCAACACGTCAACCCTCCTAACCATCAACTACTAATTTGGCGACCAATTGAAATCCAGATTCACAGTGCCAATTTAATACACCAATTATACCTGACCGTTTTCTATCATAAGTTCTACTAATACTCCAATGTCACTGGTACGTGTACAAAAGTAAAGGTGAAATCTGATCAACACAATCATTTACCAGGTAACGAACTGATAGTGTTGTTGGTACAGAATGGACATTATAACCATATGACTATTACCATTTACAAAATAATGAGGACGTTGATACGAATAAATTACAAATGGATGCTGTTCAGCTTTAAAATTCAAGTACGACAATGGAGACCATCAATGTTTACCTCTCACATTCAGCACATTATACACAACAAAATCAAACCGAACGATGAGGATTTGTGTTGGCCGCAAAACAGCCCGGTCACTGCTTCGAAATGGAGCGAATCTATTCTACACGATATTTCGTCAAGAGACTCACAGTTGAACCAAAAGGACCCACTTAATATTATACCAATTATTCCTAAGCTCTATCCTACTTCTAAGATTTCTAATAGTTAACGCAAAACGACCACATCGATAATTCACATCAGTAACACAACTAATGACAAGAAGGTTCCGATGTGTGCAAAAGTGTAAGGTAGATCAACAACAACAAATTTCAAACTCACGAACTCACACTTCAGTAATTCACAAAAACAGGAACTCTATGCGCTGATACATTTTCGATGAACTTCGCACGGTAGGAAAAACTAAAGGTTTTGATTGAATGAACAGGTGGGTACTTGCAGCTACTCACTGGCTAACTGCAGGTGATTTCTTATCGCTATCTTGAGATGTTGGTGTACTTCCGTGCGGAGGTCTGTCCTGAGGGGGAGCCCAAGAATTCGGTCCAGCACCAGGAAGTGGAGATTCAGCCCCAAAAGGTTCGGTATCTGCAGCGCTTGCATCGTACTGACTATTTTCCAACCGCGTGATAAGCCGCTCGTCTTCATCGCCGCATTCACCCCCCATTAATGAAGGTTCGCCAACAACCATTACATCCTGGGATGCAAGGGAGAAACTGGGACCTGGAGACCTTTTCTTGCTAACTGGAGGCACACCACCACCTGCGCCACCTCCTCCCGTTGAATTCGATCCCTTCCGCTTACGTCTCTTTGATTGTGGTCGAGCAGTTTCTGCAAGCATACAAAAGTAGTATAAAGCATTACGCTTCTTTTAATTCATATTTCTATAGCAGCAAACTTACCAGGCGGAGCAACCATTCTTTGCCATTTCTGGAATAACGTTGTTTTCAGGCAGTCTCTCGGAGAAAGTGCATACGCTTTGTGCCTTGACATTAACTCTTGCATTGGCTCAAGTATTACACACAACTGCAAGAAACAATCCCAACAATCAAACATACGTCGAATCAATGTCCGAATATCCTTCTGAATGACACTTACCCTAAGATAATTCAATGTTGAGTTCGTTAGACCTTGACGAGTAACATTCTTGGAGAGCATGTCTATAGTACTTCCAGGATCTTGCTGTTGCGCGTGTATCGCTAAAGCACTGCGCATAATGAGCTCTTTGGCATTCCTGACCGCAAAATGCCATGACTTCATTCTCATCATTTCGTCAAAAGTAAACTCTAATATCAACTTTCCTTCCGTACATACCTGAAAAGCAAAAACACAATAAATGAAGTAAAACCGAGATAGCCCAAACCAACAAGATTCTAGTAGAATGTTAGCTCACTTGTGTAAACACTCCAGACTTGCCCAGCACAGTGATCATTGTGCACTGATCACAATCTAAAGTTATACTTGTATTATGGAAAGATTCTTTGGGATGTTTAACATTGTAAGATAGTTCGGTAACACCTCCTTCAAAAATACTACGAAAATATCTTGGAATCAACGTCCTTCCTATTGCTGTGGAACAAAATATAACATATCAATTAGCTCACAGCCGTTCGGTAGAAGAACATTTTTCCAAATCCGCACTTACTATAACGTTTGAGACCGTCTTCGAGGCAAAAACTTAATGTTAATGTGGCATCATCTTCAAAAAACTCATTCGCAAACGCATCCCACCATAAATTGTCACTATCTTCCGTCCTCTGGGATAGCCTTTTGTTCAGCTCGTAAATTCTATAATCTGGCTGTTGAAAGTACGATGTTGCTCTTCTAGGAATTGGCATTGGTCTGCAAGAGAACAAAAGCCATACAACATTATCCTCAACACACACCTTTACATCAACCCGTCTTCAATTATTCCAAGATTCCAAACTCACCTATAGTACGAAGAAGGTGGCCCATTCACAGGTGGCGGTCCGCAAAAGTACGGGTCGATGTTATTCCGGTGACCCGGTAATTCTGGTGTCCCAGGACTAGGAGGAATCTGCGGTGGTATTCTTTGTGGTGGTCCTTCCATATTTGGCGATCCCATCATTCCATGAGGCCCATTTTGCATCGGCGGTGGCGGATGGTGTGCATGCGGATGCATATTTGGCGGCGGTCCTGGCATTCCTCCTGGCGGTGGTCCCGATGGACCTCCTCCCATCATATGCCCGGGTCCCGGACCCATGGGTGGTTGAGAGGTTGTCCACATTACAGGAGTATTTGGTGAAGGTCGTCCACTGTTAGGCGACCAGTTGCTCCCAGGTCCCCACCGATTCTGATGATGGTCAATTGGAGGACTGGGTCCGAGGCAAGAAGCACAGGCACACGGTGGTGGTGGTCTCGGGGGTGTTTGATCAGTCCAGCGTTCAAGCACTTCCGGCCCACCGTCTCCCGCACAACCTTTTCGTTTTCGGTTCTTACGGTACGTCCTGACTTCTTTTTGGGACCAACTTGCTCAAGAGAAATGTATATATTATTGTTTACAAAGTGTCAAAATAGCCGCCGCCGACGACACACACTCGCTCACTCGTTTTATCGCCGCATACAAAGTTTGTCGTCGAATCCTGCCAAACCCAAACAGTTTCTACATCGCCACACCTTTTTTCATAACCCACCAAATTATCCTAAAAGTCCGAAATTACTGTATTTCTTGGACAAATTGTACTATCTCTCAAGAAATCAACAAAAACACACAAGCAATATTATACACTTTTATGAAACCACGCAAGCACTAGCAACTAGCGGATAATATGCTCCAGAAACCCGCACGGCTCACAGCAATGACATATAGCACCGGCTATCAACTCAATGTTTACACCAACCAAAACATTGGAATACATAATGCGGTCACTTTAACCCGTTCAGCCCTCAATACTCTCCAACTGTACATTCAGCCCTTCTAACCCGTCCATTTGATTTTGTGCAACAGTCTCTGCGGCGCCGCTCCCCCAAGCGTGAACTCGGCTATAGCCGATTTGTACGCAAGCGGACGCAAACAAACATATCCATGCATACGAGAAACACAAGGGTCTATACACATCCAATCTATATGATGCATACATAACGAGAGCCTTGTATCGTGCTCATTGCTTTAATGTTATTGCTCTCTCACCCTCTCTACTCTCCGTCGCAACAGAGATTCATTTCTCCTATGGTCTTTGTACACTGGTACTTTCTGTCGTGCAAACGCACTGCAATCTGCACCACGCAACGCGACCACCTTGCGCATGTTTCCCTTGATCGATATTTTTTCTTGAATTTCTCGTCTTGATATTTTTCCCGGGGCTTCGACATCGACATCAAACGCCCGCTCAAATTTATCCGCTTGAGGTCGCTTTCTTCAGAATTTTCACAATCAACGTTTTTAATGCAGCAATAACGCCATGAGTTACCAAAAGTTTGCTTTATTACTGACTTGATGATATCTGAATGATTGTTAGTGAAATTACATGAGATCAAGAATTTAACTGAATATCCTTACCTTCAGCTGTTGTAACCTACCTCATTGTAAATAGATTAGTTAGTTAGTATGTAATCCGTGTACTAGAGAACATAACCGATCAACAGTAATCATAGGTGAATTAACCTTGCACTAACAGACATGATTCAGTTTATTCTAAACTAATATTTAATTTTACGTCAAGGTACATGAGGAAAATGGCCGGAGTATTCTGGACAGATCCATGAATCAACAATATTTTTCACATCCTGTCATACAGTTGGACAAGTGAGCATCTTGATCTTGTTAAGAATCAGTTTGAAAATGTTTAAAAACATTACAGAGAACTAGTGTAACTCTTTTTGACAAAACGCAAAGTAATCTTTTCAAATCAAAGTAACGCAAGTATCAGAACATCCCTCAGACAGCATCATAATATTACAGCTTGAACAAAAAGGAATGTCCGACAGCGACGACGAGGAAACTCATTAGACACAATCCCGTTTGAAGCCATGATCTGAACATTTGGTTTCCGGCATTGCATTCCTCGGTGTCACAGCAGAACATGGTCGCAATTTCAAAGTCCATGCTTTGTTTTCCATCTCCACCTTTGCTTTCTGGAGCTGCTCCGAGGAGTTGTCGAACTGAAAGATACAAGTTACGGTCATCCCATTAAAAATCATTGTTCGAGTACATCAAAAACTAGCTGCTGATGCGTTGTGGCCGTGGCTATCATTTCGGATGTTGAGTTCTTGATTGCCCATCCGCCACCTGGCCAGATTGCACCAATGAGGTGATCTATTCTATTTTCGTTCTTATCGATGAATTTCTTTCCACTAACCTAAATCCTGATCTTCTTTTGACCAGTTAGATGGGCCTCCTAATCGAACTTTGGCACGCATCAACGAGGTATTTTCGCAAAATTTATAGGGTCAACATGCGTGTGCTGTCCACATCGACTTTCAGACGCATTTGCGTCTACTTGCTTTGCTCCTAATGTTCTTCTAGAGCCATTTAGTCGGTGAACTACTTGCTTTTCCCGCACCAGTGATAACAAGTTCCCCTCACATTATGACCGACACGACTAATGGAAGCGACTTGTACCTGCACCGCAGTAGACGACGGGGTCAAGCCGCCAAAACTTTACTTTTAATAACATTTTTTCCTGCATAAAGTGGCAAATTTGAGGAACATTTTGCCCGCTATAACTTTGGCTGTGAATGACTGACAGAAAGCAAATTTTCTTTGGAGGCAAGTTGGTGGTGAAAGACGGTTCATGGCATGGCGTGTCATTCTCGCACGAAACCATCAATTTTCTTTCGTCAAATTCAACAGTTTCGCCCATCTGCTTCATACCTCGTATAGATCAACGCGCTGGTTCCTACGAGTTTACCTGTCAGGAAACGAGATTTGCGAAATCCGTCGCCGACGAATGACCAAAAGGCTCATATAGCGTAAAGTCGCCGTGTGAGTACCGCATTGGGAAAGCAATTTCGAATCAAGTGTACGCACACGTAGCAACTATTATAGCGTTTGAGGCTCTAACATATCCCAAAAGTTCCTCGGGAAAAACAGATGCGGTTTCCCACCTTAAGATTTTTCCTGATACCACATCCAAGATACTGCAAGAAGCCTAGGTTTCAGAATCTAAAAGCATAGAACAGATAGACAAACCAGAAAACTTGACAGGACTCTAGACTGATGAACTTGAATTTCAGGTTGAGAGCAAATATTTGTGACTATTTCTACCTATACAAAGCAACTGCTCAAAGTTAATCTTTTGAAGAAATGTTTAGATTGCACCTGCTGGTGTGTGAGTCAACTCAAGTTATTTAGATCAAATAAAATCAATCCTATTAACAAAAGATTAAAATAACTCACTTGTTCGGCGTTGTGGAGCAGGGTTAGTAAGTTCTTCTGGCCTGGGCTTTGACGGAAGCGATCTTGGTTTCCTCGTAGTGGCTAAAGACCTTCCTGAACACTTGAGAGAGTCAGCACATCCGCGATCAACTTCTTCGTTCCTGAGAATCATTTTCTTTGAAAAAAACACTACATTTTAGAATTTTGTCAAACAATTTCAATACATGTCCAGCATATGTAGTTTGATCTGACTTCGACAGGATGGACTTACAACGCATCGATCTTCCTTTTTCTTCACATTACATTCCTGAGTATGGTTTCCTTCAAAGGGACCTTCGGGGCAGTTCTGACAGACGACGCATTTGATAGCCTGAGTTTCCGAAATGCAAACAATAAGCACTACTGCACTTAGCAAAAACCACAAATTCTTGTTATACGCCATGGCGAATATGCAGCTTGGACTTGAACGGCCTCTTTCTTCACCAACCAGCTCTCAAATTTTTCTTCAGTTATTTTCACACTTGACAATTGACTGCCGCTTTAAAAGTTTGAAGAAATTGTTTCGAATTTAGCACAAGTGAAAGCCTTTGGTCAACACGGAGGGAGGCAGGACAAATTCTGAGTGTAGGAAAACGTTTCTAGTTTGTAGAGCACAAGACGTGCGCATGGAGCTACTGTGACTGGAAGAATGACTCAAGTTTTTCCAGGTAGCAATGAAGGCTTCCAAGCTGCGGAGAAAGAGTGAAAGTTGAGAGCTTGAGCTCCTGATGCCAATTAGATAAGTTTGTCGCTGTTGACTATGCATACTACCAGCCAGGTGAGGCACAATCAAGCGACTTTGGTACACCCAGTCTGATTTACATTTTCGACCAACGAATTCACCAGTAGCGACTCCCAGTACATGGATTTTACTGACCCTTGTGGCTGCAGACGTACTTGGTTACCTTTTCACCACCAATTTATGCCTCTTAAGATTTGTCGATTGCTGTATATTCTTCCTCTGGAAAAGTATTTCTCTGACCACGACATAAGCTTGTAAAATGTTTACCGCCGTTATCTAAAAATGGCCAAGAAAGAACGCCAAAACTTTGACCTACCGTCTTATCGCCTTTAACGAGACCTACAATTAAAGCTTTAATGAAGTTTGCTGGCTATACAACCCGCCTGCTAGGTGTTTACCCCATTCCTCTTGCGACGTTTGACAATAAAGTTCGGCAATGACACGCCAGGTCACAACCTTCTAGTTTCAACTCATTCCGCTCGCTCAGCTTATCCAGCCGTCGTTCCAGAGTTCCCGTCTTAGCCCTTGCTCCTGTTGTTTCTCGCTGCTGGTCTCAAAATGGCGCACCAGCAATAAAATCAAGTGGAGGACATTGGAATAGCAAACTCTTTTCCTTGCAATGCGGCTGGTAAAAATTTAGATCAAGATCAAATTTATATTGCATAACTCTGGTTAGGGGAAGCTTTATTTTTTGAAGTTCAGTTCACGTAATACTTTTAGTTTTTGTGAGGCTTCTATTTTATGTTATCTAAAATCTAATTGTACATGTTGTATCCTTCAGGTTACATAATAAACCACTTTCACCCTGGCTTGTATCCTAAATGGGACACGATGTCGAAATCTTGTTTTTGGCGAAATCTTGTATATAACCTGGGTCGCCTCACGTTCAAAATGGAGGAGACCACCGAATGGTATTGTTCGTGGGGGTTTTTCGGAAGGTGGTTTCGGTTTTGTGTTCGCTCAGTTTGGGGTGGATGACATTCCATTGGGCAGACGTCTTAATAATTCATTAGGAAATTGGCGTGACAATGTGTCCCAAGTTTACTGTCACTCATCATGGTATATGCGTAAGTACTGCCGTAACTGTCAATGCGAATATCTCATAATAAGACAAATAATGTCCATAGGAAAGCTGCGGTTTTTTGTCCATAACCGATTTGACGTTCCTGAGCAAAAGCGATTCAGTCTTGGTTACCACCTGCATTGATACATGTGTAACGCAATCCAGTTGCTCCAGTGCAAAGAATAAATTGACCATTCGAGCTAATATGAACAGCGTACAAATTTGCCATGTAATATACCATTACAGCCAACAAATATTTCAGTGCTACCAACCAATGTTAATGATATTGCTTGCCACTTGTATATATGCTCATTACAATTTGTTTCGTCGTCGTTGTTTTGTTGTGTTATGTAGACCACAATGTGAACCTGATGATGGTCAACCTAGAAAAACGCCACTTTATATACAGTATGCGAATCTGGGTGAGCGGCGGCCCCTGAATCGCATCCGTTCTCAATATTTTCGTTATTTTACTTGGTTCATACAGAAATTTCCGTAAACGTAATTTTGGTTTCTTGAATACACCTGCTTGATTTTCCCATGGGGTTTTCTCTTGTACTTTTGTGATTTACCAGCAGAGAAGAAAATGCGCACGCATTATTGACCACCATAGGGTGCTGGAAATATATAATTTGCTTTGTTAGACGGCCCTCTAAAATCACCCGTACCCACATGCAAGCAATGCTTCTTCGACCCTTTGTGTTTGTTTCCTACTTTAGTAATGAATCACACCCGAATTCTCTACCCACCGACCCAGATTCAGCGGCAGCTTTACCTGATTTCTCTTCCAAGTGCATCTGGTCAAGTCTCAAACTTTCGACAACTCTTTCACTTGCAATCCACTTGTGTTTGTTTGCTCCCAAACTTTTCTCTTCCGAAATTGCGTAAACAATATTTTATGCATCGAGTGGTTCTGGACATTCTGCCCAATGATTTCGTGCAGCAGTACTTTTGGACTTCGTATTATATACATTTTGGCCTTGTGGCGCATTACTGGTCATTCAGATTGCAGTCCTCCCGTCTTTGTCCAGTATGACGTAGCTTTGATGGTCATAGGTGCTATAAATTACTTTGAATTATGCCAAGGTTTTGGCGGCATCGATGCTTTCACCGGCCACTTTTCTTGTTATGTTCATGCTTAAATTACCATTTGTGATGGCTCAACTCCAGTGTCCGGCAATCTACAGCTGTTGATGTCGAGGCGATCATTTCCGGCTATGTATTTAGATGGTTGAAGTGCAATCGAAGGCTGAACCTGGAGGTGAGGACTGAAAGTGGTTAATGGCCAATACGATTGTAAAAGCTGACATACTACGCAGTCAAATCGTTGATAAAGTTGAATAGGTTCAGGGCGGCTTGAGTCCTTGTGTCGGATTACAAAATGTCAAGTAGTGACGTCATGAAACTTAAGCAACCAACTGATGATCCTGATTGATAGCAAGGAAACGGTTGGACTTGAAACATTTTTAATAACCACAAATACATTGGCTTACGTAACTCGTAAAGATTGCTTGAACCATGTACATTCAGTTTACGTGACATTTGTACAACTATTAAAGATATTTTTAGATTGTATCATTACCGCGTATTCTTATAGCAAGTCTCCAAAAAATCTTCCAACATAATTTCAAAGTCAAAAGAGATTCGCTCACCCACCGACTGACGTAATCAGATGATGACTATTCTATGCGCCGTAACAGTATTGCTTTGCTATGCATATAATTTGTCAATTTGACTCGAGAAATTGTAATTGCGCTTCCTTAAAATTTATACTATATACTGTAAACTTATGCACAAATATCTGCAGCTGATACCCGAGTTTTTGCCTTTACACATATGGTTGTAGTTGTAGTTTACGCCATTGCAAGACATTACGATTAAAGTATGGGAGTGTGGTACACGACATGTACTGATTATAATATTACATAAAGAATGTATATAAATGTATTGCACGTTTGCCGACCATTTTTATCCGATGTCATCATCCAGTCTAACTTGAGAATTTCGTTTTTTGTAGCTATGACTATAACTACTGACCGACCAAATAGGCGATAATGTAGTGATGAGGTTCAACTAGAACTTTGTCAGTGTTTGTACGACCGTTGAATTCTAAAAACAGTTTTCAGAAAAATATTTTTAGGAAGCCTGAGTGTACAAGGTAGTGATTTACCTTTGGAGTGAAACTTTGCTCAAACAAGTCGCAATGATTATCAAGCCAGCCCCAGAGTGACATCACTAGGCAGAGTAAAAAGTCTTCTAACAACAGCGATTCCCTACAAGACAGTCTGTAAAACTAAGTTTGGTTTCGTAGCACTCTGCAAATTTGCTAGCTTGAGTACATACAACTTGACTATACAAATTGCTTATTACGTGAGGTTCAAAATTGCCCGTTAATCTACTGGATATTGCAAACAGTAACAACAATACATGAATTCGCGTAATTGCAATTAATTATAAACAGCTTATGTCAAGGGTAACAAACACTTAACGTTAAACATTTCTCAGATCCGATGGTTATCATCCGTTGGAACATTTTCAGTATGTCAGCTGAAAATGTCCGCAACCATTGTATCGCTGGCTACTTTACACTTTTGCTAAACATTAAGGATACTGACTGAAACAGTTATTTCTGATGTTCTAAAATAATCACCGTCGCCTTACCAGAGGAATGTTTGTTTCCGAATTATGGCTATAGATAATTGAAATTTTGCAGTCTCCTCGTCGCTGTCGTTTAATGTCAATCATCATGGTATTAGCTCTGGAATAATTCCTTTGATCACCTCGATATAGCCGCTGTCTTGAACGTGTTTGCGTTTGGCACAGTAAGATCGGTGTGTTTGCTTGACTGCTAATTTAGCCTTGCCATAAAATAATTTATCCTTAGAAAATTATTTTACTCACCCAGACTCGGGAGAGGTATACTTTTACAAATTCCATAAAGTTTGTACCTTAAAACCTGCTATAATCTTCAAACTGGAATCTCTCCCGCGTCAGGTACGTAATAATTGCAAGATAAATCATTCTTATTTTTGTCGATGTCCCCCTTTCTATATGGTTCGGGGTCAGATATGATTGCACGTGTGTATTTGCACCACCATATGTGTACATTTCCTTACAAAACGGATTTGAAGCCGTACACGGGTTTGGTAGGAAAAGCTATCAAGTTTTTCTTTTTTAAAATCCTCCGAATCCCATGGATCCAATATCCATTCCATCTTGCCTAAGATGAAGTCGCTGAGGATACCTTCCATTTGCACTCGACGGAGGTCCAGGAGCTAGCGACGACTGGTGCATGTATGCACTAGGATTAGAATATGGCGACGGATACCCCAAGGCAGATCCGTACGGCGACGAAGAGTGTAGATGGAGCGATGCTGCAGCGGCAGCCGCCGCTGAAGCATGGGAATAGCTCGAACTCGAATGACTTGAACCGTACTGACCGGCATGGTAGCCGGGATAGCCAAAGAATGACGAAGGTTGGTACGGCGTAGAAGGCGTCGCTAGGGAGTTGACCGGAAATGATGAGCTGAGGTCAGAAGGGTAATACGAAGGTGAGCCGTAATGTGAAGGGTTGGCGTAAGATGAGGTAGGAGTGCCGTAGGGCAAGAAGCCGGCAGAGGGAGAATCGCTGTAATGACTATGTGCCAAGGGATTGGCGATTGAAGCCGAAGACGAGCTGCCACTGGCTGAATGAGGAATGCTTTCTGGTAAAAGTCCCGCTGGAAGGCCTGGTGGTGGATGTCCCATGACGGCCTCAGCCTCCGAAATACTTGGGATTTGGTCAACCAGCGACTCAAGACCTGATAACGACTTGGAAGCTACGTCAAAAGAAGTTCGTGCAGGAGGTGGCGCTGCTGGTGGCTCAAAAGAACCTTGGCCATGATATGCTCCAGAGGATGACGAAGTCGGGGTATTGGTGCTACTGCTAGAACCTGCAAAAAATAGACTTAATATTAGTTTCTCGCACTCCCTGACTAACTTCGAAACTTCAAAACCATTGGTCAATTTACCTCTCGACATGGGTGCTGGATAATGAACATTTCTGCTCATGCTCCTAGAATCCAAACCCGGGTGATGGTGGTACGGAGAGAAGGCCGGAGGTCCTTCTTGAGGCTGATGGTCCAATGAAGAGCTCATGTACATGCCATCATTGTTTTCGTTGGAATTGCATGACACTTCGGACATGTGGTGTTGCTGAGAATGGTTCTTGGGGTTTGGGTGGTTCTCCATTTTAGTATAGTGCTGTTGCTGTTGTTGTTGCTGCTGCTGCTGCTGTTGCTGGTTTGACCTCTCATCCCTATGGTTGACCATGCCAGATAAGCCGTCAAATATGTTATCACTATGATTGTTCGAAGGTGACTGCGGGGGCGAGCCGCAAGAAATAGCGGCACTGATCTCTGAGCTCAAGTCTGACTGTGTAGTGTACGAATGATGCGAGGGCGAAGGACCGCCAGAGCCCGTGTTCGAAATGGAGCTATTTTCTTCGGACCTTCGTGTCCTCTCTTCGGTGGTGCTGGTGGCGGTGGAATAGCCGCTGCTGACTGAAGAAGCAGTGGGCGGAGGACATGTCACCGGCATGTGATGATTGCCACTATCCATCATAATATCAGGAGTCCCACTACTCCGCACTGAGAAGGACGGCGACGAGTTGCTCTCCACCTTGGTTTTCTTTGGCCTTCCACGCCGTTTCCTCTCTGGAGGTTCCGCACCTGTTCGTTTGGGTCCGTTGTCATAGTGCACGTTATTTCCACCACATGACTTTTTCATATCTCCTTCCAACTTGGGCAATTTTTCCTTCTTGGGCCCCGGAGGATGTTTCTCCATGCCTTTTCGAGGACGTCCACGCTTCTTCTTGTTAGGAGTCTCTGTGGGAAAACCCGCTTGTCCCCCTTCATCCGGTCCTGAGCAATGATTAGATTCCGTTGATTTTTTCTGCTCCAGGGGTGCAGTGAGACTTTTTGGCAACGGCTTGGAATCCGGGAATACAATCTCCGAGTCGTCTATCTCGGTAATCAGTCCATTCAGATAATCCCGAAATTTCTTGAGAGCTGCATAAAATGGAACCTTGTCCGCAGCTCTTGGAAGCTGAGCGCATCGAGCACTTGAAGACGGCATAACCCAAATGTACTGTGGAGAAGGACATGAAAAACATACTCAATATACTATAATGTACAACGATATAGGAAAAGTTGCAATTGTTCCAGAAACAAAATGGCGCAACTTACAGTATTAGTCCCTTCTACAAACTCGGGTTGTCGTCCAAACGGAAAGTCTTTTTTGCCTGAGAAAACTTCGTATATCAGTTTTCCGTTGAAAACTGCCACTTTGGGTTGATACTTTTGCAACTTTTCTTGCAGTATTCTGCTCCCTTGCTTAATTTCACGTCTTGTCAAGTCGGCGCTGCCTTTAGTGGGCCTGGAGACCATGTTGGTGAATCCAATTCCTTGACGTAACAACTTGCTATCATCCTCGGCTGTAAACGGCTCTGGAACGAGTCCAGACAGGTACAAGCATTTCCCTGCAAATTCGATACACACTCTATTATTATCGCACGCCTTCACTCCATGATTTGGCACACCTTGTTGCCATCACTCACAGAAATGGTTTCCAGGTCCAGCATAATGGTGTCCTTTGTAGGCTGCGAATAAACCCGGGTTGATTCCAACCTGCAAGACGAATGAGAATCTATAGATTCAGACTTTCTCTCTCAATTTATACCTGTACTGCCGAGACTTTTCTACACACACACACATCTATCAGTGATTGAGTGCTTGTAACTTTTTATCTCGTTTTTGTTTTTCCTATCACTTTTTGCAATCTTTGGCAGCTTACAATGACTACATCCAAGTTGGGTGCCAAATGATCAGGAACCGTTCGCTTCGAGACTTCTTCCTCCGATAAACCATTGAATCTATCGTGCCGTTTACGTTCCTTGACATCCGGAGGATGGAATTCCCTGTCCCCACCACCCCCATTTCGTCCATTTCCTTGCTTTCCTCCAGCCGGCCCGTTTCCGTACGAATCCATTTGGTTCCTGGAGACAAAGGAGCAATAAACCAGCTTTAAGTTTTTATTTAGCGCCTCGAGCAAAATTCCTCCAAAGGCTCCATTGGTCATTTCTAGAAATGATCAAGACGGAAATGAAAAATTTTTCGTCTCTTACATTGTTGCCAAATCCGGTTTCTTTTTCCTGCCCCGTTTTTTGGCCTGAGGCGGCATGTTGTTGTGGGTGTTGTTCATGTTCATATTGTTATTGTTATTATTATTGGGTATGCACATATTATTACT
>JAQGBJ010000929.1:0-29272 GCA_034698345.1 Sphaeridia pumilis | reverse complement strand
GGGCCTTGGGCAATGAGCGGAAGAGATAACGTAAACTGGAGGGTTTGAGCGACAGGTGATGATGACGGTGAAAAATAGGCTGGAAGGGCACAAGTAGTAATCAAGTGATAAGGAATTAATGAAAATTCTGGTGGAGGAAGTCATTAATTGTTGGGTTCAAGAAGAAGAAGATATGGAAACGTTGAAATTTTTAGACGATTGAATTAAATCGGGTACATTGTTACAGTTATAAAAATATTTGTTTGTCGAGAGTTTTCACTCTCTTGAGGATGTCATGGTTCTTGGAGGGTAAAAACAAACAGAAACGCACGTACACACATATGTAATTATTATTTTAGGTCAGGCGAGTCGCCGTGGAGCTTTGGGGGATGGAAAAATATTATGTTACATTGCACATTAAGGGTGCAGAGAGCTCCTGGAGAGTTGATAGCTGTTGTTGTTTTGACTTTTACATGATGAATGTGCAGGCAGTAAGGGCTTGTTATCGTACAAAAACCAATGGACAAAAAGGTCCGACTGAAGGCCCATTTGGAATTAAACAAGACAGAAATCATAATATTTACACGGAGGAACCAGAAGCATGAGTTGAATTCAAACGAGGTTTTTACAAGGCAAGTGAACGAAAATTATTCTCAACAGCAGGTGGGCGGGATATTTTGAAAAGGTTTGAAAATTGGCAAAACTGCGATCTTGAGGTTAACCAAAGAGTAAAGAAAGCAGCTGCTTCGGCTTCAGTTGCGGAGCTGAAGGAAACGTTGTGGCCAACGTGTGTGGTGAGGGGAAAGAGCACATTTCAAATATCAGCGACTCGATGTGGTATTAACGAGACCGCAAACGATGGCGCGAAATGACCGCCGGAGATGTGGAAGTGGGCGGGGCGGATGGTATCGATACCGGCTGACTTCAGTGGCATGAAACCAAAGAAATTCGGAAGTTGCGTGTGTAAAGCGGACAGGGGAGGTGAACCAGATAATGCGATTTTAAAAGAGCTTGTTCGAAACGTATTTAATCGAAGAGAAGTTGATGGCTTCAAAATTGGACTTGACAATAACGAAGAGCCAAAACTTGAGTTTCTTGCTTGTTGAATCGATTTGGAAAAAAATCTTAAGCTTTAGCAAGAAACCTTGACAATGAGCAGCGGGGTGAAAAGCGGGATAATTAGAAACTAAAGATTATTTACGGGCTCGCAGCCTTTGAAAAGGTGTGAGTGGTGTGTGTGGTAAAGGCATGGAATTTATGCAAGAGGTTCAATAGAAACTGTTGTAATTCGCCAAGGCGACAAAAGTCTCCTCATTCATGGGCTTGCATAAGGCTTCGCAGTCGGTTCAAAAGTGGAAATCGGCTCAAGGAACCGTGGAAAGCTTAATACGATGAGACACGGCGGGGACAATATTTTGAAACGCTTGTAGAACACAAGGCTTGTGTTCCATGAAAGGGGTGACAAGCGAAAAAGCCGAGTTGGAAATGAAGGTGCATTAGGAAAGAAGCGTGGCTAAATTACGTGATCTTGGCAGAATAGCAGATTATGTCGCCAAGACATAGGCAGAAGAAGAATATAATGAGACGAGGGGAGACGTAAATTTTGTATGGTTCTCTGTGATGGATTGGATGCAATTTCGTTTGATCTTGCAAGCCAAGCACCACCACACCGAAGTCATGTCAAATGCATAAACCTGCAGGAACGAGACGAGCGTGGAAGGAATAAAAAATGTTGTGAATTAAAAATGGCGGTGGTTATATATGAGGATGAGGATGATATATAAAATAATAGAAGATCTCGTCGGAGGTCGTTACATAATTTGGGCTCAGGGATGCATGATTTAAAGTTTGGCGGGGATGAGATCAAATTCCGATGATAGTTGTGGGGGTGACACGTGTAGATTTCTTGCTTGCTGGTGTGTAGAGTCAAGTGGTGTTAAATATGGATTGAGGGTGGGGGCGGGAAAGTTAATTTTAAAAGGACACTACGCGGGGGTGGTGAAACATGAGATCTGAAGTCTGATTGATCAGGTAGCAGATTTGGACACAATCCTGTCGACAAGAGAGAGGAAGACACAAATCAAAGTGGACACCGGCGAAATGAGGTGATTAAAACCGGATGTGGTTGCTGTGAATGATGTGGGATGATTGCTTTGATATGAGATGGAGAAGATGACTTTGTCAAAGGAGGTTGCAACTTCAGAAGAGATGAGTTTCCAGATGAGGGCTCAAAAGTGGATGCAGATTGCATCACCGAACTGATGCACTTGAAGTGCAGCGATGACACGTGCTGGGACGGAAAGTGATCATCTGAGGGATTACGTTCAAGGTAGTCACGACAGGGCGACAGTGATGATATAAGAAGATCAAAGTCGGTAGAGATATTATTTTGTGTTTACTAAAGTGTAGGTGAAATATGAGGAGGTTTTGGACAGAGGGCGCTTTGTTTAGATATTAAAAACGGAGGGAAGGTGAGAGATAGTTTGGTTGACAAATACTGAAGTTCCACCGAGGGAAGTGGCGCTAGACGGCTCTTTGGGCAACCAAAAATTTATTATTCACTGGACGAGGAGAACCGGTTGAAAGGCTTCTGGTTGGATAATAATCTCGTTATAATTTGTGTCTGTGGACACCAGACCTGAGTGAGCAGAGTCCGAATGTTGACATGTGGGAATTGATGTTACGTAACTGAAAGTTGGTGGACGAAGAAGGTGATATTAGTGCGACAGAGGGAGAAACAACAATGTAATTAAGATTCGACGGACGAATGTTGTTTGTTAACCAGTAAAGAGAGCAGGAGCGGAATATCGAGTTACGTGTGTGATGTGGAGCTGAAAATTTGTCGACTCTGGTTTCAGTTTCATTGGCATTATTTGTTGGTCTGGATTCTTAAAAAGAGCATAAGAAAGGGGACAAGAAGCAGAACGAGTTGAATTAACGAGGAAATAATGATAAGGTGCATGAGATTCGTGCACTGGAAAAAGGGCACAAAGTAAATAGAGAAAACAATGTAGCGAAACGGAAGGTAATGAAATGGCTAGAAAAAAGTGAGTGGGACCGATTGTTGCGAGAAATTCCAATTCGTGATCTAATGTGGGAACAATCTGGAAACCGCAATTTCTCAGCAATTACAAGGTGTTCAGGTGTACCCCGCACACTGGAACATGGACAGGAGTCCAAGTTGCTGATGGACAGCTGCGGCGAAACGGGCTTTGACAAAATGCTCCAAGGGAAATACACAGAGACCAATTTCTACGGTTAATTCTCTTGTGGTTTCACGAGTAGTTGTTGAAAATGAATAGAAGTCCGCCTCGCCGAAGTGGCTTCACAATTGCTGATTGCACTTGTGGAAATGGTCTCCAGCTGGTACACAATTGCAGGGACGTTATTGGAGTACTGGAATATCTGAAAGCTTGTGGCCTGTGGCTTCAAGGCTTTGATATAAACAGGAATTGAATGGATTCTCCATGGGGAAAAGTTGAAATTTTCATGTCGGCAGCAATAGCTTTTTGTTATACGTTTTGTAGTATTGAACTAAAGCTGGAAATGTTGCTGGAGGCCTGCTGCTGTGAGAAGGGTGAGTTTCGGGTCTATTAAACCGCAATCAGCATCTGATAATAATATGGTACATGTCCTGTATTCTGTATTTTGTCCTTGTCGAAGTGGGCTGGCCTTATGAAAATTATGACCAGGACATTTGGAGAATTTTGGACAAACGCAGAGCTGGGATTTATTGCAGTGGTGACAAGGAATGGGGTGAGGGGCGTAAATAATAATGTGGTCAGATTTCCTGAAACGTGTGTAAAAGGGAATGTATGTTCTCGCCATGATTATTATGGAGCTTTATATACTTCGACAATATTTTGTGGATTTCTAAAGGTACTGCTATACTTGAAAAAGGATTGATGGACAGATGCAGATTTCCAACACTTAAAGTGCAAAGTTGAGCTCACTGGCTGGTGCTAAGTTAGTTGGTTTGTATGATTTAATGTACTCACAGGGTTTTGAATGGATTCATTGGAACGAAAAGAAAAGATCACAAATTTTTGGGACAAAGCGTGCAATAATCTACTCAAGTGTGAAGTGAACAGGAAGAATGGAAATGGTTGCGTCTCTGTGCATTTTGCATCGGGTTTTCGATAACAATGCATCGAGAGGCCAGTCGGGAGCTGTTGGATATTTCAGAACCGTCAAAACTTTTCTGGCCCGATCATGGTAACGGGGAGTAATCCGTTTTGTAAATTTTTTACCCGAGTACTGGAGCGGCAAGCTATTAAATTATACACAAGTAGCACAAAGTACAGGGCGACTTGGAGTTTGGTCACAAAAAGTTTGTGTTGAGCTACTAGCTCTGTAAACGGTCTAAAAGCTGGAGCTATTAGGAGTAACTGGGGATTTTTCTCAGACTGTGGTATTAGTCACACCCTTTGAAGCGCGAGGCCTGACTGGGGCTGGCGTCCAGTTTCTGGACAGAAGGTGTCGAAGGTTCGACAAGGATTTTGGTGATCTGATGTCTACTCGAGAGGGATAAATGTCGCGGAATAATGAGAGGCTCGAGTGGCAAGGCTCATAAGGTGCTTATCATATGGGAAACGACGACGAGCTTCGTTACTCTACTCGTATCGATGGAAACGAGGTGTGAGTTTCATAAAGGGATTATATCGAGGAATCGAGGGGACCGAGAGGCTGCTCCTACTTCTGCTGCAGTAGCTACAAGGCCAGTTCGGAATTAGTGCCTGGAAACTCATTTGGTGAATGGAGCTTGAGGGGCTAATCCTGGAACGGGACAGATTGCAGTTTCCTGCTTTCTGTTGTTTACTACAAAAGGCTTTTGCTGTTTAACAAGGGGAGAAAGCCAAGAGGTTTCTCCAGGATATCCAGAGCTGGAGAAGAGATGTTTTGGAGATGATAGGAAAAGTAAATAAATCTTGATGATTTGTTGCACCGTAGTTTTTGTAGTGATGGTCATTTTTGAACAAGTTACGCAACTCTTGACCTTGTCCAGCAAAGAGAAATGTAGTAAAAGGGCTTCGAAAATATCTCATTGGCACGTTTTTATTTTATCAAAAGACTCGTTGTTTGTCCACCGTGTAATTGAATTGCGAAGGGTGGTTCAAGTGTCTTTATTCGCTGTATTTTTATATCGCAACTTTTTTTATTCAAGCTTATCCCCGAGACTCTCCAGTGTTTTTCATAAGGGGTGTAATATGAGCTGATGAGTAGTTATGATATTCAAGTGATATGAGATTGTCGATTCCGTCACCCCTCTGCCAAGAGGTTCCAAAATTACATTTCTTCAAAATGAGTACTTGAACTTGAGAGCTTACTACAACGTTCAAATTCATTCCAAACCTAAAACAGCCTGGAGAAAGAATCCCAAAATAAAAAGAGATCCTGAGGAGCTTGTGAATACGAGATGAATTTGATTACCGGTTTCCGGACAAATATTCATTGGAACGACTGGCTTCTACCAGTGATTACATGCTGAGAACTGAAGGCCGGAAGAAAGAGCAAATTGTGGGAGTGAATCTAACGATTCAGACAGAATCCAAGAATGCAAGTCAAGAAGAAAGCTGCAAGAAACGGGCACTTTGTTGTGGTTGATAAATGCGAATTTGTAGAGGGGAAATTGAATGGGGTTGTAAGTCCTGGCTGGAGAAACGGTAGTTGACTGAGAGAGGCTCTTCTTGGGCTGCCGAAAATGCACTTTTTTAGTGCAGAGAGAATGGCGTTCTTAATGATCCATTAAGATATCGGAATTAGAATCTTGGATGAAGATTTGGTCGTTGGATGCTCGCTTAACGGAGGAAAGAGCATAAAAATGCATGTGAAACGAGCATGATTTTACCAAAGGGCGCGCGTATAAGCGCTGCGCTCTGCTCTTCCTTCTTAAGCTTTAAATAAAAAATAAACTCATCGATAGATATATCAGGAGTACTCCTATTATTGACCTGCTACGCAAGAATCATCAATTCGCGTACATGAGCAACTGTTCAACAGAAGCTGCACTCCACCGTGTAGTCAGCAAAATGGAACAAAACTTCAATTCTCAAGTTACCTGCTCAGCCTTCATCGACATTGAAGGGGCATTTAACAACATTTCCAGAGTTTTTATCGTGAACTCAATGACTGCCAACAACATGAACCCCAATATTATCCGCTGGGTGAACCACATGTTAGCGTTCAGACACTTATCAAGTAGTCTCAATGGGGAGAATAGTTGGCTGCGCGTGAGCAATGGGTGCCCCCAGGGAGGAATCCTCAGCCCCATTCTCTGGAACCTAGCCGTAGACATTCTCCTCAGCCGTCTTAAGACGAAACTCCCGATGCTTCTCTGTCAAGCATTCGCGGATGACATATGCCTATTATCCACGGGCATTGATCAACACTACATTATCGACAGGCTTAAAGCAGGATTTCGCACCGTGGATACCTGGTGCAAGGAATCCAATCTCAAGTTGAACGTCAACAAAACAGAAATATTATGGACGACTAAGAAACGCCTGAATTTCGAACCCATTAGGTTCAAAGGCGAAATTTTAAAAACCTCTCCGGTAGTCCGCTATCTCGGACTGAACATCGACGAGAAACTCCACTGGGGACAACACATCAAATCTGTCACCCGTAAATGTGTCAGAAACCTTCACCTTTGCAGAAAAATCATCGGCAAATCCTGGGGTCTGAAACCCACACTGATGGCATGGGTCTACAAGGGTATCATACTCCCGTCCCTAGAATACGGCTGCTTAATGTGGATCTACCGTATAAACAAAACCAACCTCGCACTGTTGAATAAAGTCCAAAGACTTGCTCTCCTTCAGATAACTAGAGCACCTTCTTCGGCACCCACTGCTGGACTTGAAGCCATCGCTGGCATCATCCCGATTGATCTGCACCTACAATCCAGGGCAATCATGCAATGGAGAAGGCTATTCGATGGCAACCTGCTGTGCACCAATATGGGCGGCGGCAGCTCTCATTGCGACTTCATCGGCAATATTTTAAAGGAGCTTCCACTGTTAAAGCTCCTACCTCCCCTCCTTCACGATAAGATGGGAGAAACTTTCATAGCAAACAAGCTATACCACTGCAAAGCCCTAAGCAAAGATGAATGGTCATCCGATCTTTCTGAAACGACTCTGGGCATCGTGTGCTTCACCGATGGCTCCAAAGCCTTAAATCTAACGGGATTCGGCGGAATATTGGAATTTCGGGACTCCGACGAGCGCGAGACTTACAGTATCCCATCGGGTACCATTCCCACTGTCTACCAGTGCGAAATCTTAGCAATCATTGAAACGTGCTCTCGATTACTCTTGGTATCGGAGGAAAAAGCATCCTCCAGTGTACACATCTACTCCGATAGTCTTAGTACTATACAAGCACTAGGTGGATTTACTACTAGATCTAGACTCCTACTAGACCTCCACCTATGGCTAAACAAAATAGCCAACATCTTCAATCGAGTCACACTCGAATGGATCCCTAGCCACAACGGCTTCGAGGGAAACGAACTTGCAGACCGGCAAGCTTTCCGCAGCACCCTAACGGCCGCTGAACTCTGCGACCCATTTATCCCTGTTCCAACAAGCTACCTTAAGGGAATAATCGACGTATGGACTACGAACAAATGCTCACGTCGATGGAACGACCTACTGACCTGTAGGCAAACTAAAGAATGGCTTCACACTCCCAGGACAGACTCTCGTGTCCTGAAAACTTTTAGCCCAGACCAGATGAGCATACTAAGCCGTCTGCTAACTGGGCACGCTTTGATTCGCTATCACGCGTTCAAATTAGGCCTCGTTAATAACGCACTCTGCACCTGCGGATTAGCGGACCAAACCATTGCTCACCTCGTACGTGAATGCCCAATCTTCACCTTAGACAGAATAGTTCACCTACACACTCCGGTAGTGGACAACCTCCCTGACCTCAGTCACAAAAACCTATTGTCCTTTTACATGGCAATTAGGAATCGTGTCGAGATCGTACAGCAAAGAACTTAGGTTTTTATTTTAAACGTTGTCATAAGGTTAAGTGAAATTGACTTAAGTCTAATCACGATGAGTTGGTTCTTTAGTAACCCTCTCTCACCTTCATACAATACAATACAATGCAATACGGCAGTATGAATAGTAGCGACGTCGTACTAGTAGCGGCGTTGTACACGTTTGATTTCATTTTCCTTTGTCTTAAACGCCTTTTGATTCTCTGACATCTCTCGTTTTAACCGCTGATTTTTCTGTTGTAGTTTAAGACGCTCTTGTTTCTCATGGCTCGATTTCGTTTTCCGTTTTTTCTGTAGAGAAGTCTCCGCTTGTTTTTTTCCTTTTTAAGCTTGTCTATGTGACCGGATACTGTCTGAACTTCCCTGCTTCAAGTGTTTCATGCCAACTGTCCGAACGTTATGCAGCTAGCCGCTGTTGTTCTTCTTCATCAGTCTTGAACTGATTCGACAAATGTCTCTGCGTTAGTCTCCTGTAGAATCCGTTATTTCTCCTGGACACTCACTGGATTAATTCTTTCAGTTTTTCGGCTATGCGGTTACATCCACATTCCTTGTGTCGGAGTTCTCCTTTCGTGATGGCTAATTCATTTTTGAGTTTATTTATTTCTGATTCCAGGTCGTCAATTCCGACACGGCCTGATTCAGATGACTTGTCTTGGCTTCGAGTCTCTTTTGACTTTCGTGTATTAACTGAGAGGCTTCACTTTCCTCATGTAACCGTAGAATCTCATCTTCCTGTGATTAGATCTTTTCTTCCAACGCTCTCTTGTTTTGTACTTCTAACCAAGTTGGCACAACTGGATCCGCTCCTGGGGCGGTAGCTGAACGAGATGTGTTGGTCACTTGAGCAAGCAAGGAACTTTGGACTCTGAGAAGTTCTATTCGCATTTTTTCCTGCACCTCTATAGCATTTTGGAATTCTTCACACTTGATTTTATAGAACCAACAGGCACGCTGATATTCCTCGATATACGCACGAACCGCCGGACTAACAGCGCCCACGATTTCACCTTCTTGGAAATCACACAATTTTAAATCCCTTACAGTCGTTGACAGGATTTGTACGGTCTTCAGAGGATCTGGATAGGCTACTAGGGGCTCGCAATGTTTCATGTGTATCAGTATAGTATCTTCTTGTTCAGTTGTTAGCCCGTTAACATACACGTACGTCACAAAATCCCGATAGATAGATGCGTAGTCGGCCCACATTACGCAAGATCTCGGAATGGAACACTATTATCTCATGCCAAGGATTTGGAGGGTTTCCTTTGTGGAGGCAGAAAGGGATCCGTCGTCTTTTTTGACAACGGTCAAGTTTCGTTTAACGTTCCCTATTATTTTGTATAAACGGGCTGACGCATGAAGCGAGTTAGTTTCAGAAACGAATTTCTGCCAGGAGTCCGCTTTACTTTTGCGTATGGCGGTTTTGTATTCCTTCCGTGCTGCTGAGTAGGCTTCCCAGCAGCTTTTGTCACGGTAACATGATCGAAATGCGCTGCGGCATTTGTTGCGCAGCATGGTTAGGTCTTCGCTCCACCATGGGGCGAAGTTCTTCCCCGGTAGGATATTAGTTTTGGGGCACGATTGTTGAAGCGCCTTCTCTAGAAGCACGTGTATCGATTTCACAGTACTGTCGATAGAGTGGGTGCTTGTGAGTTCAACGGGGATAAGTGGTAGTCCCTGTTCCAGATGATCCTGGAACTTTTCCGGGTCTATTCGACGTATATTCCGCACTAATTTAGGTTTGGCGGTAGTGCGAGCGAAGTTGTAGGTAATGTACCTGTGATCTGATTGACTTTCGTCCTTGGATACTTTCCAATCTTTAATAAGTTGGATACCCTTGGTATTACCCAGGGTAATGTCTATCACTTCGGATCTTAATTTATTTTGAAATGTGGGGTCATTCCCAGAATTGCTTATGAGGAGGTCTAGCTCGGTAATGAGATCTGCGAGCTTGTCCCCTCTGACGTTATTATTGCTGCTGCCCCACGATGTGTGATGGGCGTTTGCATCAGCCCCTATTATAAGAGGTAGATCTTTTGACTTGCAGTAATGTACAAGTTTTGTAATTTCCCCGCTTGGAATGGGGTCATTATATTCCATGTAGAAGGATGCAATTATTATTACTTTGTCGCGCCATATAGTTGTGGCGCATACATGGTCTCTGCCTGATAGTTCAGGTAGAAGACTTATGTGAACATTGGGGCTGCTAATTATACAAGCCCTTGGTCTCTCGTTTGCTTTGTTAGCAGAGAGAATGATATCCCTAGGATTGGTGCCACGGATGCAATGGTTTTTGTCATGATATGGTTCTTGACAAAGAGAAATAAAAGAACATTTTTTTGTTGTGGTTTTTTTGTTTATTTTATTGTCCTTTCTTTGAATTAAAGCACTCATCGCTGACATACTTCTGTGAAGATTAATTTGTGTAAGTTCACAACGAGAGGATGGTTGTGAAGAGTTGTTACCAGTATCACTTCCCGTACGAGTTGGGTTACATGATAAAGGCAACGCCGAAGTTTGCGTTCGATTGTCACCCTGCGAGTTAGGGATCGAAAGATCGAACGCTAGAGAGGAAGGGATAAGGTCGCCCTTAGATGTAGGGGTCGCTAGGAGGGTTGAGTCACTCATTCAGCCATTCGGTCCCCTGCCCTGTCGGCTGGGGGGACATTTTGGACTTGAGGCTCCTCTCGACGAGTTTGTTCACGTCCTTGTATGAACATGAACTTAAGATTCTGGGACCTGAGACCGGCCCTAGCTAAACGGCAGTCATTGTTCCTTATAAAGGTGGCTGCAAGGTCTGGAATGTTTACGGTTACCCGCATTGACGTTCCGTAGTAGTCCCTCGAGGGGGGACAAGAAAGTGCCCAGCCTTCCCAGGGCAAGCCCGGGTTCATGTCGAGCAGCATTTTGACGAAGCTGATCAAGTCGAATTGCGGGTCAAACGAGATCTTGAACCACGCACGATGGCGGGTGCCCAGCAGAGTTGGGGCGTCCGCTTCCTTCCATGCTTTAAGCCTGATGACGTCGCCGTCTGGGCCGCGCATGGAGAAGTTGTTGACTGCCGTTAGAACAGCGTCAGAAGCAAGTTGGGTAGTGACAAGTCGCCCCCTACCATACCGATAGCTGCAGCCTTTGACCCCCGAGATGCGGAGTCGAGCTGCGTAATTGTCGAGAGGTGCCTCAATATAGCTGTATTCCTCTCGACTCATTGCTTTGCCAGGATCATTAGCCCAGCCAAATAGGATGACGTCATCAATGTCGTCGTCGTTTGCTTGACGCTTGTTTCCTTCTTGGGGTGAGGGTGTCGTGATTTCTCGACCTCGTTTTCTGGTCTCCCCCGTGGTGTCTTCGGGTATAGCCAGACTGAGTTGCCTGGATGCGGTGGTAGGAGCAGTATGAGACTCCCCCAATGATGTTGTTGGCTGTCTCGTACGTTGTAGTGGCATGGCAAAGTTCCTGCGTGGGGTGTATCCTGGTGATGGGCCAGGGAATTGAGTTTGGATGCTTGGGTTGCGTCCTTGTGGCTGACGATCATACTTGTCGTAGTAGCGCCCGTCTGGGGTGCGGGTGGCGTTGGCTAGGAAGTAGTCATTCCTTCCGAAAGTCCCCATTGAGAAGATTATCCCATCTTGTGGGATGGGGGGCTGCGTTGGGATGGCTCCTTTCCCATATGGTCTTGGGTTAGGGTTAGGGTTGTTGTTTGGGATGTAGGCAGCAACACGTACACCCGAGTTGGTGTTGTAGTTGGACGGAAGGCGGGGTTGGTCCCCAGAGAGTTGCTTTCGTCTGCGTGTGGAACGGTCTCTAGTGTTGATAAACACGTTCAACTGTTGCTCAGAGCCAGGTAAGATCCCCTCGTTCAGGGCATGGAGAAGGATGCGTAGTTGGCGAATGGAGAGTGTTGGTTCGAGGAGGAGGCGGGCCGTCATGTTGGGGTGCGCAGCGATGATTTGCTGGCGAACGCCGTTTGCAATCTCCTTCCTGACTCGTTCAGCTTCCTGCATCTTCTCCTCATCAATCTCCATCCCGTCCCCAGCTTTGGATGTTGGGATCTTGGACGGTGGAGGAGGAGGTGGAAGACCGTCGCCCCCTGATCCGCTAGCGCACATTGCAGCCATCTGCGGGAGGAGGATGTGATTAGTTTCTCTCTTGTGTATATACATAGGAGAGGAGCGAAGTGCATCCTCACTGCTCGCGGGTGCAATGTGTTGCATTTCCCATGTTGAGCAAGAGGAGGAAGGATTCTCGTCCCCATATATCACCATTGGTTGGGTGAGGGAGACGAGCGGAGAGTTTCTCCCATGTGTGTACATGGGAGAGAGCGAAGAGAACTCGCTGCCAAGCGCTCCCATAGTGTTGGGATACGCAAGAGAGTGTGGCAGGTGGTATGTACCTGGCTGTCGCCGTTTGTTACCATTGAGTTGGTGACATATGGTCGACAGCCTGTGTTCAAGGCCACGGAAAAGTTCATGGCCGAGAGAGAGAGAGAGAGATCTCCTGGCCAAAATTACGACATTTGGTCGCAATTTTGGCCGGAAGTGTCGATGAATACTGGAAAGTGACTTACTTGGTTAGATTCACCGGATTTCACTTTCCAGGTATGAAGACACTGATGTCGCTTGGCTGATGACGAAGGTCACAAAAGGTGGCAAAACTTTTTGGATAGAACCAATTTTTATTTGTGGAGCTCCACAATAAAGCTTTTTCCTCTTTGACGTTCAAAGAGGGAAATCTTCATACTGCCGTAGTGTCAGGACGCTTAAATCGGACCCAGTTAAGACTTCAGACTTAGTCTGACGAAACGTTCAGACAATTCAACAATGTAACCATTGAACAACAAACTGCCAAGTCTAAGCTAGGAGCATTCATGGACGAGTCGAAGCGTATGTTCCATCGCGTAGTTGATTCGGAAAATTTATTTTGCATTATATTATTTTACATTACATTTATAACCATTTATCTGCCGGAAGCTCAGCAACAAGTTTACCAAAAAGACTCGCTGCTACAGACCCACATGTAGGACAACTATTGAGCACGATCGCGCCGCCTGATCCCAGTAATCTGCCAGGATCTGCGGTACCTTTATGGGGAAATACCGGAACCAATAACTTGGCATACCAGGCGGCAAGTCTGCAACAAGACTCGCAAAATTCTCCGCCCACCGATCACATTCAAGCTATTATAGAAGCTAACCACCCATCAGTAGTCGACCAGGCTAGAGGCAAGTCTAATCGACCATCATCAACAGGAGAGGATTGGCGTGACCTAATGTAAGTGATTGATCATAAGGTACTGCCTTCGACAAAAGCGACAGCATTGCCTCCTGATGTTGAGTCTACTCCAGGGCCAACAAACCCAACCACGTCTACTGCCACATCATACAGCTATGATGATTCTATTATATTCGTCGATAAGCCAATAATTCTGGAATTTCCAGCTGCTCTTCTTCCTCTGCCACTCGTAGATCTTCCACTGGGGGTGCACGGCATGCCGAAAACGCCTTGAAAATGAGGCCTGTAAGCAAGCAGTGTAGTAAAATCGACACCTATTTTAATAGTGGGGATTTGGTGGAACAAAGGTTACCTTTGATTAAGCCATAATGGTTAATAACCCTTCTACTCAATCTTGTTCTAGTAGTCCTTTGAAGAGATTATTTTTGAGCAGATTGATATGCTGGGGATCGAAAACAAGAACAAAATTAGTGGCTTGCAAAAAAACCCAAGGACCTTATTTCAGTACTTACATATTCCACCATATGCGTGTCGGTGTTCTCGTAGCTTTGATTGTGGATGAGTCGTGTAGGGAGAAGAGCATAAGGGAACACATAAATGAAGAGGTAATTTACAAGGGCTTTGCTTTTGTAGCTGTGTACAGATTGATCGAATGGCGATGCAGATTCGAGCTGGTTCTAGTTTCGTTTATCTGCCAGAGTCCAAGCGCAGTTTCCGAAAGGAAAACCCGAGTAGTGATGTGGATATTCGTATCCGGAGACCGTGGAGAACCTATCCCAGTCTTCTCTTGTGAATCCTGAATCAAACAACAGTATTAAAATCATGGTAAACGTTCTAGGACCAAACTGCAAAAGCACAAAACAAGAATGCTAGAATGATAATCGACCGATCAACTTTCACTAGACCAAAGGTTTCTCTGGAATTCGTAGCATTCTCTAAGGTATGTGCCAATCAACTTACACATGGTGAAAGATTCTCGTGTTGCCGGAGGTAATTACTTGTTGACTGCAGAGGTTTCCAGTCGCATCTAAACAGAGAACCACAGTCTGGTGGCGAGTTAGCATGAAGAGTAGCTCACAACTTTTCTTATAGTCTGATTAGTGATGACCTGGTGTGTTCGCTTAGCACGTGTTGACTGTACTCAATTGAATTGATGATGTGTGTTATATAGAAGTCAACAACCCCTTCGCGTCGCACTAGCCTGGACTTGATAGCAATTGAATGACGCTGTTAGATACCGTTAACAGAACAGGCAATCTCGCTGAAATCCTTCAGTACAGAAATGCCATAACCGAAATGCTAAAACGTACCATCAGAAAGTATTTGGACTGACTTCAACGGAACTTACCCCGATCTCAAATTTGTTCTCCTTATATACGACGTACAGCAGATAGCGATTGAGCAAAGTGTTGTTGAAGCCGGACGGCTATATGTTGACGAATAAAGCGGTTTGATTCTTTTATACTACCCTCAGGATATGTACCAGGCAGATATAATTGACCTTCGCCGCTGGAGAACCCTAAATGACAATGTGTCCTACACACTTTCCAAGTGAATTAACCAACACTCGACGGTTTTCCCGCTTTTCACCAAATCTCTCGCAAAAGTTGTTGATGCTTCGAACGTATGTTCGACAGCACTAGGCGGTAACCAAATTCCCATGTACAGACAAAGGTAAGACTGTAGATAGACCCTGTAGTTCGGCCAAAAAGAATGGAACTAATCCTTTTAGGTATCCGAAAGTTGATTTGCTGAAAAAGATCACTTGGGTTTCTTGAGGGATTTACTACCAAAGTTAACGAGGAATCCATAAGCGTCATGTGATCCAAACTCTCCCATCAGCATATGAAAGTGGCGGAAGTGTCGCGACTGTAGGTGGATGTTTTTGTTTGTTCCGAATGGAGCTCACGACCGCTTCATTGATTGAAAATTTATGCAAACCAGTTGCCCGAGCTCAATACGGCCACATGACTCTCTGAACTTTGGATAGCGGAACTTAGGTGTTGCCTACCCAGAGCTATATGCTAAAGATTAAAGTTACCGAGGCCGTGACAAAAAAGGAATAGTATATATATAAAACATTTCCTACGCAATGAGCCTGGGTTGGTGCAAATCGGCGTTCCCATTCACACAACTTTATGGACACCCGGTATTTGGGCGAATGCCAGGTACTGGCGTTTTGTGCGTTAAGTAGAGAGTGACTAATTAGCGGTTTCGGTATTGGGAGGTTCGCCCGATTTATTGTCGCGATTGAGACGTACTTACCATTCTTAGAATTCTGTGCCGTCACAAAAATCCGGTTCCCCCCGTCAGCATCCAAATCTGTTTTATATCTGCAGTCACATGACTGATCTGGCGGGATCTGACCCATTTTTAGCACAAAAGATTCGGTTCTACCGATGAATGGATGCTTGGTGAACAGATAAAAAAATGTTTTTATGATGAATAAGACGTTTCAACGCTAAAACTACAACTCTATATTAACGACAGCTTGTACAATGACCATTCCTAGACTTCTCCATTAGAAAACCTTGTGAGGGTGGACCCCTCATGCCGAGTCTGATAATAGCCATTGGAGTGACTCCTGCTTCTTCGTAGCGAGGAAGCCGAACACAAAGGTCACTGCGAGAAAACAAACTCAAACCATTGATACTTGCGTCTGTATGATGGGCAGAGCATATAAGTTGCTTAACAATATATAAAAAGAACAATGAGAATCATGACTAGGAAATAATGTTCATTACCTTGTTGGTTTTTGTCAGTGGTGATTAAGAATTTTGGGGTTGGAGGCACGATGGACATGATGACCTTTGACGACTGTTGGTCCTGGGTCACGATGACGCTAGGTACATGTTGGATCGGTTGGACAGGCTTCACTCGTGGCTTAGCTCGTGGAGCCATTGTGGATTCAGTGAACAGTCCAGTATACGGGATCGGTACACCTGCAGGATCGAACTTGAACGGCCCAGCAGATTCCTCCAAGTCCAGTTGTTCTCCAGCCACGTGTCTTTTTTAATCTTGGAATTCCACTCCATTCCACTCCCGGGAGCCAGTTGAATCTTCTGAGCACTCATCAACGTCATCTTGAATGATGTAGTCGTGAGGAATCTCTTCGAAATGAGAAACGCACAGTTGGCACAGCATGGAACCAGATGTACCAGTTAAGAAACGACATTCCAGGTTGTCCATCCCTGCAGGTTGCAGATGGATCATAAGGGAAGTCACTTTGGATTTCCATTGTGACATTGGTTGCCGACACCACTAAAGCTGCTGAAATGATGACCATAAGCATTAGAATGCGACGGAGGATGTGGAAGGAAACTGATGATAAATTACAAAAATTCAAGTGAGATGGAAATGTTCCGACTGAAAAACAACATTTTTTGGAATTATTCATGACCTCAAACTGATAAAATCGAGGAAGAAGTTTTTAATTCAGAATGAAAGTCACTTCAAAACCCAAGGCTGATTGCTGTATGTTGACTTGAGTGCACTTATATTTATGCAGGTTGCACAAGATAAAATAGGACCGTACTGTCAACGACGGACGTTCGAAATGGACTGAAACTGGAACCAGTTACAACTATTCTTCTATCAGTCATATGCATGACGTAATTTGAAACTCCCGGTCTTCACATTTGATTTTTATGTTCTAGCTCCCACGGTTTCGAATGTCATATACGAATGTCAGAATGAGGGGAGGAGAAGGAACAATGCATTAAAATGAGGAAGATTCTTTTATGAAGAGCTTGAGCATTGTTGTAGATTCACAGTTCTCCAGTTTCTTCACCAAGTCACCAAGCTGTAAAATCTTTGAAAGAAGATCGAATTTCTTTGAAAATTGTTCTTCAAGAAAATTCTCGAACATTTCGTATGTTGCACGCGCATTTCCTCGTATAAATTTTGTCTAAAAATCAGTGGAGGTTTTCTAAAGTGGAAACGCTATACTGCACGCTCCTCCGTCGACTATGTTTAAGACTAGAGAACATTCTGCACGCGACCCATCACTAAGTGTTTGGTTTCACATCTACGGGTTTCCTGAACTAGTTGCAGTTTATTGGAGGGGGCTGTTGCTGTTTTAATGACCTACAACCATTGAAGTGAGTGGCCATGGTGTGCTATATCATATCTGGACAAATTTACAGTAATTCATGAGACTTTTGGCAGTATTGAATCTCATGGCAGTATTGGTTTTCGTATTTATTTTTGTGGTTTTCATATTGCATCGCATCAATAAAGATGGAAGGAATTTCATCAAATTTTTGAATTTTTCGTAAGCCTTGCTACATTGAGCAACAAATTGTGTTCAGGTATTGTTATTATTCGAAAACCACCGTATTCACTGTTTGCTTGCATAACATTTTTGCATTTTTGTTTTAAATATTACGTTGAACTACTCGAAATTTGTTCCTGAGTTAGGGTTTGCTGGATGAATTTATTGCAGCGCTCCACTCTGCCATTAGCCCTGCTATTATGGGGCGAGCTATTATTAATCAGTATCGTGGGCAGATGTTCTAGTACGACCTCGAAAAAATCCAACCTGGAAATCTAGCGTTATCCACGCTGATAGATTTAAGACATCCAGCTCTTTGCACAATATCTACCAAAAAATCGACTAAAGCTGCTGAAGTGGTGCTCCTTATTGGCTTTACCCATACATAACCGCTCATTGCTTCGATAGCCACGGCCAATTTCAAAAGTCTTCTGATGATTTTGGCAAGGGTCTAATACAGTCTATCCTTCTTTGCCATGAATTTAAGATTCAATTTGAGAGCGCGCTGAATCGAGCACAACAGGGACGTTAGTGGGAGAACTGCTGGCGTAACGGCCGTGGCACTAGCCATAGTTGAACGACTTGATTTCCGCACACAGTCACTGATGGATCTCAAAGAAACGGCAGAGTACAAGCAAACCGAATGACTCGCAACACGACGCAAGATTCAAGAAACAAATCAAAGCGATGTGGCACAGACAGCTTCGCTGAGGAGTGAAGCATGAGAGGTGGTAGGTGAAGGGAATGAAAGGAAAATACCTTTCTGATTCTGCTGGGGAAATAAAGCTCAAGGCGTTGTAGCTAGAGACATTAACGTACCTTGAAATTTCGAGGGTGAGAAGTGAACCGAGGTGCCAATTCAGAATCCAATATCCCAGCCACACTCCAAAAATATTTGACGTTGGGTTTTGAAAACATGTCAACTATAAATACGAAAGACCACTGTCGATGGCTTTAATCACAATCAGGTTAGGGCTTATTACGGTACATGCACACGATGGAAGGTATTTACTACATACTGGAAAACAACCATGTTATAGTTGGGTTAGGGGAATTAGAAGGTACGGATAATTATACATACAAATATTCCATACACAATTCTTAGTTTCCTATTGTTTTCACACTTCGACGTACTCAAACCCAACCTAACCTAACCATAACCTTTCACCAACCATAACCAGGTCACTAAAACAGCTGCACTAGTGTTCATTTAACAGTTTGATGAAGAAATCGGTCATATTCGGAGCTTTGTTTACAAGGTTGTGTTTTTAAGTACACGACGATTCTCTTCGCTTAATTGAAATTGTGCATTACATCCTAGTATTCATATTCGCAGATCTGGGTTGTCCCCCATAAATATATACTTGAGCTAGATGCGCACAAAAAAATTGAGGTTACCCCGGATCTGAGAAGAGAGCTGGGAACGTTTCTGCACTCCTCAATACAGGAGCAAGATGTCCTCCTTCAGTTATTGGAACTGCTTGTACAACTTCATGCTCTACCTTGGTTCAATCGAAGGCTGTAGACTGTAACTGCACTATTGCGGACAAGAAGCTGTTAACCTTGTACGGGGAAGCTTCCGTTCAACAGGCACACTCCTCTCATTCGCTGGCATTCATATTTCTGTTCGCAGGAACCAAGAATTGTTTGTGTTTGCCGAGAACCGCTTGTTACAGAACAAATAGTTCTGAAACGTGCTGCTGGACCAATCACTTGCGACACACGCTGCCTGCCAAACATTATGAGTATTATCTTCATTTGACCAGCAGTGGAACGTTATCATCGGTCGTCTTCAAGCTAATCCGACACCATGCACCATACTGCTGTTAAACCTTTTGAAAACGTTGGCTCCTACGAATCAATTAACTACTTTCGGTACGACTTTTGTCATTTTTCCCAGTACCAGCCAAGTAGTCTGAATTTTGCTCACAAAATTCTTCAGTCTTGCTCAGAGCGAGTTACATCCCCCAATTTGAACCTATTCACATTCGATTACTGTGGGCCAGATTTGAGATTTGATTATGAAGTTGGATAAATCAAACAGCTTTCCTTTAGCGGTTCTGGGGACTTCGTATGGCCATTCTGCTACGCCTTCCAATCATTGTCTTTTGGGACTTTCGGGACTCGTGTCCGCACTTCAACAATATGAAACTTTAGGATGCCCTGTCCGAGCACCGTCCGGTTTTTTATTGCGTTGTTAGCTTCCGGATCAAATCCGACTACATATTTGCGCGGGGACGAGTCGTTGCCAACAGCATCAACTACTGTCGATGCAAGAGCGTTTGTTGCGCTGTACGTAAGACTCATTTCAAACATCCAACTTCGCTTTAGTAGTTTCGACACAACAACCTCAAGGAATGATATATGGATGAGAGATTATACTTGATATACTGAACAGACAGTTAGCAGGTTGTTCAACTCTCCCGCTGTCTTTTGTAGTCCCCGTGCTGCATTTGCAACAGAGTTGTTTCCAAAAAAGTTTCAGCTTGAGTTGAGCTAAGAAGTGTTGCTTCACGGACTTGAAAAACGAACCAGTTAGCTCTTGATCACAAAACCGGCGGGGGTAGCCAAAGACCCAAAAAGCGAAGACAATAAAATGTCCACTGCATTCCAACTCTGACCGCACCAATGTTGAAGTTGACACCACCCGGGGACATGAGCTGCAATTGAACACTATTACGGTATTTTTTACATCTGAAACTCGTCAGTTTTTTTTCTCAATACATACACTCAACCATTCTCGCATTTTTGTTCGCTTTTTGAGGAGGAAGAAAGAGACAGCATTCCGCATTTGACCTTGGGCCGACAGGTAATTTTAATTGAAATGTGGGTAATTCTACATCATCATATATTTACAAAAGGCTCTGGCTCCTTTCGAGGTATTCACTCCCGGTCCTACTGATAGCCAAATTCTAGCCAATTACGGAAAGATTCCAGGTGGTGCGATTCGAACATGCGAGTTTCAAAATAGTGCTTTCGGCAGCTCAGGCACATGTGATGATTACTTGTATGTTGCATTATTATCAGTGTATTTGACAGATGGACTTGGTTCAAGAATACAAGAAGAGCGGTAAAAGTGGGTTCGAACCAACCTCGAGTTTGGCTCGAAAAGGTCAATTGGACTTATCGGAATCAAGCTCTAAATCCAGCGGTGGATGAGCACAACCAGTAGCAGCCACAGCTGGACTCGACATAACTACTGTTGATGTCAGCGATAGAGAGGGTCTCACGATTCGCAGTTCTTCATTTACAACTGCGAAAGCGATATGAATGTGACTGAAGTTGACTTCCGGCTCAGAGTGGAAATCAATATCATAATCAGTTGAACAATAATGATTAGCTGACATTCTATTAGTCTAGATTATCTGTACATTATCAGCAAATGCTGGTTATATGCATTAAGGTATGTGAACAATTAGCAACACTTACATTATCAAAAGCAGTGTCTTATCAACCGTCTGATCAGGTGAGAGAGGTATAGCCTTCAACGCACAGTAGGCAGGATCCAAAAACGCCCGATAATCAGGAGACGACTGAGTGAGAATTTCACAAATGTTCATCATCATCAGGCCTGGGCACTGAGCAAGAACCGCGACAAATTTCAGGTAGGGGAGCTTGAAGAGGGAGATGGAAGCTAACTGCCAGAATCTCTCGAAGCCTCGTTCAACAGTCGACTTGGTTGGCAGAAGACTGAGTATTTGAAGATGTTGTCTCAGAGTAATTGACAAAGAATATGTCTTGAAGTGGGTTCTGATGAGAACATGGGCCTGAGGAAAGGTCATCGGAAATTAGCACTACTCCACTTCGTTGACACTTGGGTTACAAACTTATACACTTGGGTCGTGCATGTGTGGGTACGAGCGAAACGAAACGAAAAAAGAGTAAAAGTCTTAATTTGAAATTAATTAAGAACGTTTTGAAGACCCTATTTCATTAACTTACAATCAATTAGCCACACGCGATTTTTCTTCCTATTTTCGTTCGGGGAGTTGATGAAGAAAGGTTGAAGCCATCATGGGCGAGGTCGAGGAGAGTCCCACCCTATTCCTCAAAAATACCAGTTGTAATGGAAAACGGTTTGGAAGAGACCCTATTCTGCAAGTCCACTAGTAGCGAAAGCATGAGAGCATTGTAGCCATTCCGCTTGATCCCGTGAGGTCATTAATGATCTGACGCCATGAGAGGCCAACTGGGGACCGGCCCATATTGGCCTTTAAAGCGGCTTTTAAGAATTTCTACAGGAAAACAAGATTTAAAAAAAATTGATAGATAGACAATCTGGAAAACTAATATTGACAAATGTCAGGCTTAGTAAATACCGAGATAGTGTTCAGTTGCAATTCAAATCACTGGCTTATATTAGTACTGGCGGCTTCCAAATTGGCAGGGCCTGGACTTTCTGGGTGGACAGCTCTGGAGGAAGTAGAATTTACATAAAGGAACGAACAAAAAAAACCACAACTCTTAAATTTTCCCCTTTACTGAACTTACGTGATAGCACTTAAAATGGTAACGAGAACCATGGCGTTCGATTGATGGCTCAAGGGTGAATGTGAGGCTCTCAACAAAGCCGAATTGCAATCGACCGGATGCTCGTCCTGACCATTAAAACAATCAGATAAGCATGTATATTGTTTCCGAGCTAAATTCAATTTCCCATGAGCAACATATAACAAAGAGAACAATCTGGAAGTTGGGGAGCAAGGGAGTCTTTTATGTTCCTTCCGGACAGAGCCAGTGGTTCTGGAGCGGATGGTTCTAGATAATCTGAGTGGTTGAGAAGTCTGCCCAAAGCGAAGAATAGAAGTAAAAGTTTGAAAGGCAGCAACGGGAACATGTAGAATGGAGAGGTAGACCTTGCTTGCTTAACAGGTCTAGAGTCACTTTGAGCTTTTGATTTGAACTGAGACCCGCTTGAAATGCATGAAGGTAATACCAGATCTAGAATCCAAGTCGTAATAGTCACGTTCGGTTAACTGATGATCAAAATTTATATGGAATCCGATGGCGAAACAGACCTTTTTTCTTGGAAAAACGACCACGTTAGAACTGTCAAACTCAAGAGTCACTCGGAGTCAATATCTTGGCGGATTTTCCCCTGTGACGTTCCAAAAGGCGGTACTTCTCGCAAAATATCAACTGAAACGCGATCTTCCACCGACATAGTTGAAGCTTGGATGTCAATCACACCAACACCCCTTGAAATTAATCACATTAATACTTCACTGTCTCAAAAAACCCAAATCATCCGTATGAGATCTGACTACATTTGGATTCTCATGAATTAGCCTCCAAAATTGCTGTTGAGTCAGCCATTAGCTGCTTGTGGCACAAACCGATCGTAGTGAACCCAAGACAAACGGGGATGGAGCAGAGGACTAAAATCTCGAAAAAAATGAGATTACAGATTATATTGGTTGCCATTCCTTGTTCGGTTCATCCTACTAAACGGAATCGATGATTAGACGTAACTTTCGAACCTTCATGAATAATAACCTCAAAGGGTTTGCGAAGCACTAGAATTAAAACCTAGCACGCATCTATTAGCTACTAATAGCTCAACTGGGCTCAACTGGTTTGTGAACTTAGTTTAGTGTTTATAACAATTAATACTGCTATGGCAGATTCTACAGGATTCTCGCCGGAAGAGAGTTTCCTTGTATTTGTCTTGGAGCCAATCAGCCCAGGGAGATTAGAACAGGACGTCATGGTTCACGTTGATTATGCGTCCGTTACCCAGAATTTGTCGGAGCGAATGGCAAATTTGGCGAAGGCGCTGGTATCGCTACCAGGACTTTTCCCCACATCCGGTTTTGATCCCAGACTGTCGGACAGTCATGTGTCCATGAGTGATTCCAACGGCCAAAGACTGAAGCTCAAGAAGGAGGTTAGTGTGAATTTAAAACACTTTTTGTTTTACTGGCTACTCATCTGTGTTATCATGTTAAGTTGGACGTTGAAGTAAATGATTAATGTCGAATATGTTTTCTTTTGTTTTTGTTACTAGATCTGGGGTTTGCTACATGATCAACTGCCTGGTTTGGACCTGAAGCGGCCCTTGAAGGTTAATTTAGAATTGATGGAGATCAAGGCGAAGAGGGAGAAAATGCCTGCTCAAGAACATGCGTGTTGTTCTATCTGATCGAGTGGATGCTTCGACTACCTCTCCAGACTTAGCTTCGTGACTTAAGGGCCAACGTTAAGGTTACGAATGCACCCCCGGCGGCCATTCCCCTGATGGAATCTTTTTCTCTCGACCAGGTTTGTTAATGTTTATCTTCTCACTCGGGGCAACTTTCTGCTTCGGTTACTATAATTCTGAGGTAAAATGTACATCTCTGTCACATTCTGCTGGATCAAGATTTACCTCCGGGGATTTGTTCTGGAACCAAAAGTTCTGTCCTGCAAACTTGTTCTGAGAACATACGTTCTGCTCTGTAAAGCTGTTCTGGGGTAATAATCCTGCTTCGAGCTTTGAGACCTTTGATAGTTGTCTGAAGAGAAAAGATTTCCCTTGATTCGCTCATGGCTCTTGGTACCAAGTAATAGGGCACGGCGGACTGTTGGTCTATTACTTTCATTATCAGAATTTTGTTTTGTTTTCTTCTTTTGGTTAAAACTTCCTGAGGCGAACTCTACCAGTTCACAATAGATTCCCACCAAAAGAGCTAATCATGTGTGAATTTTCTTTCATTACAGATCCGGATGGAGGATAATGGTAACTTTATTGACAATCGGCCAGTTTCCACCTACGGGACTTCTGTGACTATTTTGGATTCTGACCTTGCTGCCTCAACACTTTCTCTAAGCGCTGAGACATGTTGTAACCTTGAGAACAGCCTGCCAGTTTCCACCAGCGAAACTTCTGAGACTATTTTGACTGCTGGTCCTTCGTGTCTTAAGTGAGCGGACAAAATTAAAACATTCATGTGTTGCCAGTTTGCTATTGGACTACGCGTACCTTTTTCTTTAGCTTGTGAAACTAGTCTCCATGTGCTAAGTCCTAGCCCATTATAATGTGAACTAACCGCATTGCAGAAGTTGTTTGTTAATACAGTTCCTCGTTTATGTTCCAATATAACTCTACAGGCGTTTGTTTCTGGTATAGATACTTTCTGAATTCATCAATCAAGAATTTGGTAGCAAAGTCGTCTATAGATAGCCTTGACTGCACTCTGACAATTGTTGCTTACAGGATTAGCTCGATTATACACTCGGGTACCCCTCAGTAAGTATTTTGCAAAACTTTTGATGGGTTATACAGTTGGAACCGATATAAATTTAGAATACCCCTTTAATTTTGAAGGACAGTCAGCGTACTCTCGTTAGTGCAACTGGAGGTACAGGATTCTACGTCAAAATGTTATGGTAAATGTTCATGAACCAAAATTTTGCCGTGTCGTAATTTGGTCTTAAGTAATGTTAGCAAATCTATTTTATCATATATCGGTGGATTGCAAACTGTGGTTTGCTGACATACTAGTTCATCTGTGGAAATCATTAGCAACCTTGGGACGATTGATATCAGTAAATCATACGTTTAAACAGAATTTTTTTAGCTGCCTTCATGAGATCCAGTGATATTAGCGTATAGGAATAGACTGTTCGTTTTGCTCCTGAAAGTTCTGTGAGAATATGATAAAAAAGGCCGGGATACGACGAACGATAGAACGGCCTTGCATAGTATCCTTGAAGAATTAATTTGTTCGAATAATGCCAATTGTTCTTTCACTATGTAGTACAGTTCCAAAACTGTTGATTGAACCTAATGAGATCTTCAACAAGAATCGTCGTCTACTATCAGTCCGTCAACCACCCGAAGTTACACCGTGAAAACTGTTATTCGACACCCTCAACAGACCCTGATAGTTGTGGACATTACCTGAGCATGTTGTAAACGGGTTAGTCATTCATATTTGTAACCTTGTCACGTGAAGTTACAATATTAATAGTATCAGTTCTACACTTCATGGCTTTTAAATGAACCTGAGGTTCAGTATTGTTAACGCCCATCATCACCCCTTTTAACTGGAGCCTAAAATTTGAACTTTGTATGACTTCTTTTGTAATTAATCAACTCGAACAATTTTCATCATAATTTAAAACCACTTCTGCTGCTAAAAATTGGATGTTTTTCTCATGTCCCCTTTAAAAATTTGGATACAGATATCAACTCATCATTTTCTATCTCTACCCATTTATTGACTGATGGCTTGCAGAATCAATATGAGTGCCACCATAGAAGATTTCAAGGCGGATCCGAATGCAATAACGACGATAATGAGAATATTCACAGGACTTTCTTATCTTCCAACCACATATAGAAAATTGGTTGTATTTTTCAGTACCTGAAACCGTTGTATATAAGCTATCTATGAGTACATATCAGTTAACAGAGCAATCCTTGCCTTTCTTCTTAGGCCAGGGTCTTGGAGCTACTGCTGCAGCAGTAAGTTTATTCTCTGGGACGTGACAGAAACAAGCTCTTCGGCAAGCGAACTTGTGTGGTTGAAGATGAAGGCACATGATAGACTTTCGTAGGCAGAGCATTGTACAAAGTGCATTGTGCAGTAAATATTTCCATCACTCAGGCCATTCTAGCCTCCTTTCCCTCGTCCTATACAAACCGGCCGTGTTGTATTTTCCTGCTGCCACGCTCATAAACCAAGCGCTCATATTTTCCCCTTTCCTCAGTTCTTTGGTGGCTTCTCTTCAGGAAGCCTGCTCCAGTTTTGGTCTTTTCAAAATACGTGTTATTGCCAAGTGTGTGCAAGTGTGCCTTCAAGACTCAAGAATTTGTTTACCTCCATTACTATTACTCGTACTTTTTGTTATTGTATTCCTAGTAGTGATCGGCTTGTTCGACAAATCTAAGTACAAGTGTGATTAATTTCAAGGTCCATGAATTATTCGTCAGACTTAGATGATCTGACTTCAGAGTTGACCCATCCAAAGACACAGGTAAAGCCAACTGTTGATACTGTTTGCAATTGTCTGAATCTTGAACTTGATGAAGTTATTATTTTTATTCGCGAATTTTTGATGATGACGGACTTGGATTTTTAATATTTGTTTCCCCTAATTCCAGCTCTGGGATTTCTCACATGCATTCATCCCTGGCCTCACCACACAAAAGCCACTTAAAATTACGCTGGATCTGCTTGCGAAAGAAGGCAGCCAACATCACGCCTCAGAGCAGGAACAAGCTGTTCTTCTCCAGGTTTTGAAGCTGGTCTTGAATTTACCGTTTTCACGGACTTGGTGAGGGTTGACACCGCTGTTGTGGACAAGAAGCTCTTCGTCTTGTCACGAGAGGTCCCTTCTGCACAGGTAAAGTTATGTTCTTTCTTTGTCTTTACTCCTCCTCTCCACCTTGTTCCCCTTAAACTTTTACTTGGATTCCTCCCTGTTGCTTTGTTCTGCAACCTTTTATCTGTGGCGTCAAATTTTCTGAAGGTTGTTTGTAAGCTCTTCAATGCGGCTCAGACACTGCCTTCTCAGTATCCTTGGAATGGTCCCTTTTCGCTTTGGGCAAAATGCTCCCAGGACCCGAGGCTTCGTCTCAGAACCTTTTTCTTCCAACACCACTGGTTACAGCACCATCTCAACAGAACCTCTTGCTCTGGAACCACTGGTTCCAGAACCATCAGCTCCAAATCCCCCGGCTTCAGAGCTGGTTCCAGAACTGGTTCCAGAACCAAAAATCCCGTCCTGCAATTATTTATCTGGAGCACGGCTCTTCCTTAAATAACGTACAAGACTAGACCTTTGTTGTTGTAAAGGTACTTTGCCGGAGGCAAAACTGCTTTTATATGACTTGATGAAGATTTGTCTTATAATCTATTGATTTTTTCCGATTATTAAGATTTTTTTTGAGTTTACTCCCGTCTAATTTGCTTCTGGTTGTTTTTGCGGGGCGGTAAATTGATTCCGGTTAGCAGCAACACTGTTGCACGTCAACCATCCAATAAACCAACTGATGGACCCATCTTGGATTCTGCACCGATAATCGATTTAGTTGTAAGGGTCGTTTGACATTTTAATTTACTGTGTTCTTCGTAGTTATGTTCAAAAGTGGGACTCATGAGCCTTATTTGTCTTTTGAGCTGTTATTGATTTAGCTGTCTCTTTAAAGTGTCAATCATATTCTATTATTAGGCTCAGTATGAGCGTCCCTTCAATTTCAATTTGGCTCTGTCGAGTTCCAATGGCAGTCAAACCCGTGCGAATGACTGATTGGCCTCAACTGGCGGCAACGCCCGCTCAGAATCTGAGGATATTCTAGACACAGTAGCACCTTCGGCTAATCGCCCATGTACCACTGAACTCGGATCAGGTGAATGTCCCTCGACCTTAATGCCATTGGAAGTGGCACTTGTTGCCACTACTATTAGCTCGGTAAGCTGGATTATATGACAATTTCCTCTTTACCTCAACAGTTAACCTACTCAATAGTTACCCTGCTCATGATTTCCGTTTTATTCTTATAGAATTTCATCCGCCTCGCTTAAGTTGAAACTGTTGGAGATAATTACGCGGCTATGACTTCGAAAGCTGTTCTACGACTAGTGACTCGTGAAGGATCAACTGCAGTCGTCTCGCTTCTGACCGCTCCTATTACACCTCCAACCCATTGACACTTCTGCATCTTTTGGAATTCCTCATCAGCTTTTCAACCAGCCCGACATTCCTGGGACCGAATTCAACCATGCGGGTTTTGATATAGGGCTTTCAGCAGCTCAAGCAAAGGTGATAATTAGTTGTATATTGTATGAAAATGTTATAACCGGCATGTTCACAGTGGACTTCATTTTGTAGGGTTACACCTGGTTCAAAGCAAACTTTCGGGCCTTTCCGTTGTCCATTACTCTGAGGCGCCACCTTCAACTTGTCCAATCTCTACCGACTCATACTATTGTTCAACGCAGTTTCAAGAAATTTTGGGTGATGGTTACCACAGTCTTGCTCAAACTACCGTGTCTAATGATTGTTTCCGTCCTTCACTTATGCCCTGATTCAGTCAAAATGCGGATTTACGAGGTCTTGGTCCAGTCTCTTCCAGACTAAAGGGCCTTCCTAGATCCTGCTTATTGTGCGTTGGAGGCTATATCTCTCTCACCTGATCAGACAGTTGATAACGACACTGCTTCTGATAATGTGAGTGTTGTTAATTTGTCACATACCTTAATGCCTAAGCCCAGCATTTACTGATAATGTACTGATAATGTAGTCTAATAGAATGTCAGCTAATCGTTATTGTTTAACTTATTAGGATATCGAGTTTCACTCTGAGCCGGAAGTTAATTCCAGTCCCATTCATATCGCTTCCTCAGTTGTTAATGAAGCATTGCGAATCGTGAGACCCTCTCCTTTGCTGACATCAACAGTAGTTATGTCGAGTCCAGCTGTGGCTGCTACTAGTTGTGCTCATCGACTGCTGGATTTAGAGCTTGATTTCGATATGTCCGATGGAGCTTTTCGAGCCCAACTCGAGGTTACTATCCACAATCTACAATCTCGAGGTTACCTATCTTTAACAACCTATTACTAACCTTCTTAAAGAATACAGTTTGCCATATTCTGATTCCAGCGAGTTGCAGAACCAGCTAAACTGCCAATCATCAATCTTGCTGATGATAAAGAAGCTAGTGCAAGATTTCGGACTTCAGGCTTTGCTGGACTAGTCATGCACATTAAGGATGAGCCAGTTGCTTATCAAATCAACGCTTCACAGCTTGATGAAGGAGCATTAGACAATGCTTTCGGGCCTGATGA
>JAQGBJ010000928.1:0-29310 GCA_034698345.1 Sphaeridia pumilis | reverse complement strand
AGGTAGGAACCTCACACGGAGTAAGCATCCATCACTTGACATTCTCCATCACAACAAATCGCCTCACACGCACTACACCTGATTTCCAATTAATCATAGCAACATACCCCGTCTGATCGCCTTAAATTACAGAGAGGAGACACTGTCACTTTGAGCTTTACCTTTGCACTTGTTTAACCCCGCAAAAATTTGCCAAGTAGTCGACCCACATTTAAGAGAAATTCGCTACCTGACATGTGCAACCAAGCTCAATGTCACTCGTTCTGCTATGGCAGGAATCAAAATATGCTCGATCTTGGCATACAGCCAATTGGGAGGGGTCACAAACTGTAACAAACTTTCTCCTCGTGGGCTTAAACCCTGAAACTGAATTGGTACGGTCAGGATGCCGGGTTCTCTAAAGATTCATTGTGGCCCACTTGCGCGTGTTCATCGCTTGCTGATTAAACATCTTGCTTGACTTGTATGTAACGGTGTATTCATAATATCACAAGACCAATTAGTCTCATGTTACTGCGAAATAGTGGGAAGGAAAGCTTAAATGGATAATGAGATGACTGAATTGCGAGGGAAGGCTGGGCTATTTTGAAGAAGTGTGAGCGTATTGACATTCATTTGATTCTCACTTGAAGTAAGTGACAGATGATGATGAACGAGACTGGCAGATGCAAACTGCCGAGAATTTTAATGTAACTTGAGATTCCTTGTTTAATTTAAGCAATCCGTCACTGCACCAGGTAAATAACCTTAGCAAGTGCGTTTTGATTCTCTATTAGCCACGGTGACAGTAGCAAGCTTCAATTGCAAACTGTGATTTTGCACTTTCTCAAAAAAGGAGCATAGTTTCAAAAGTGTGAAACAAATTGCAGCTTGAGTAATTTTCAAAAGTTTCTAAGCCGTAAGGAAGGGGCAAACCAACGGATGATGATCAGAGTCTAAATTCATATTGTCAAGAAGGCAGAAAGTGTTTGTAGTCTTGAGCGGAAAGACAAGTTTGTCTCGTCGACTTGAAAATTGTCATCCTGTTAATGTGTTGACAGGGGCAAATTTTTTTCTAGAAAAGCCACTCCCACATATTTAACGTCATCAGTATGGTTAATTCCTTCACGGAATATTTTTCCTTCCTCATCTTTCAGCTTATAATATGCTTTTGCGAATTACGATTCTAAAGTCAATGTGCTAAAGCATAGAATAATCATACGTAGTGTACAACACAAACATCTAACATACAAAACAACCATGTATTTTAAATGGTCCAACTTTTTATGAAGCTGGATTTGGTAAAGTGCTATTATTGTTTAGGAGGGTTGGGTAATGGCAGCAAACCTGACTATTTTGGGGAAAAAAAGATTCTGACAGACGATATGACGAGAGGCTTGGTCATCGTAATACATTTCATAGGCTCTTTTGACTATAGGACGAAGGTTGGGCTTGAGCCAAGATTGGCTGTGTGTGGCTGCGGTAAGAAGAAGAAGAAGAAGAAGAAACAAGTTTTTATCATAAGATGAGAAACACTCATTTTGCAAGGACTATAAGGCGAGATGAAGAAGAAACGGAAGATGAAGAAGGTGCGTACAGGTAAAAAATAAAGAAGATGACTATAAGACGACACGGAAGATGAGTTTGGCTTTGGCTAGTGAGAAGATACCCACAGGGTTGAAAAATATATATACGCGTGAAGACTGTAAGAACAGATCAAGTTGACAGGGAGTGGAACATGTCGTAAAACTGAATAACTTTAGCATGTCTTATGTTAATTTGTAAGTTAAAAAGCGTCTGTACATGTCTTGCTACGCTGACTGGAGATTACTTTTGAATGTCACGACATCAAGAGATGCAATCGTTCAATCAAGATCTGCACCCCTGATCAGTTTCTTATGGGATCGGTATGACATCAGAGATCTATAATTGCCTGATTATCGTCGGACGTCTATGAGAGGCTAGTGAGTCTATAAAAAACACGTGATGAATGTTGGACAGGTGATAAGGGTTGCAAATAAGTGGATCTCCATGTTGCAACTTGACTACTTGTTGTTGATCGGAACTCGCGAAAAACATTTGTATTTGATGCAACTTTTGAATAAAAGCAAAAACATGATGCATCGAATTATCTGCATTATTATCGAATGCAGGCGTTGTGGTATATGCAAGTACGGATAATTGCAGGTTCTGCAGGATTTTGCTTTACAAGCTTTGTTCGGCATGTTAATGATAATGATCATTGACTGAGGACTGAAGTTAATAATATGGCGCTGGACTGCACATCGTGGTCGAGTTTCAAGGCGTGGTGCGCAGATCATCTGAAATTAGCGCAAATGTTGGCAAACCGTGTGTGTGATAAGAAATGAGGTAGAAACGGGACGGTGTATGGGATTTGTTTGCCATTTTGTCTATTGGGCTTATCAGGAGAAAGAATTAGAGAAAGGCGGGACCAAGGAAAGAACTGACTTAAAACCCATCATTCATGTACGCATGTGTTCAAAAATGTGCACTATGCTCCTCCATCTATCCAATACTTTGCTGTGAAAGGTGATTAGGTACGCCCATCTCTATTAGCTCATGGCTAATTATTCCGGGCATACAAAATTTGTATACGTATTTACGGGAGGTTCTTGTTGAAAAAATCCAAATGACTAATGATGAAAGCCCCAAGTAACAAGCAAGGGCCGTCAGCTATAAAAGTCCTTTCCAGAAAATGATTTCCCAATTTTACACAGGATTTAATTACTTCACAGCAAGCCGTCTTTGGCATTTCGGATCCGACACACACAGCGAAAGAAATGCAGGTAAAAACTATCAACCTAATCGCGATTTTCGAGACATGTGTTTTCTCCTCACGTCGCACTCGAAAGGCTTGCCCCTTGATTAACAGGCCTCGGAGCAGTAAGAAAGCAAGAACATTTGGTGACCAACTTTGATTATCAAGGAGGGTAAGCATGGTAGCAGGCGTAGAAACATTTATTCGGCATATATCTCACTTGACCAAGGGTGATCTGACTGTAATGCGCAATAAGAATTAATTTTTTGCTTCCGTGGGGTGCCTCTGTGGACCACTTTTGCTTCATTAAACACTATGCGTGATCAACGCGCCCTGGATCAAAAACACCGGCGTAGGTAAGAAGAGAGTGGTAATGGAATAAACACGTAGGCGGGAGAATTAGGAAAAGCAGGTGGAAAAGTGATTAACCGCTTTCTTCGTTCGGAATAGTTTAAGAGCGACGGCTACTTTGTGAAAAAAGGTCGAATATTTATCCTTGTCGTCAATTAATTACTATCAAATATTTTGACAATCCGATTTCAGCAGCAAGCTTCAAAATATGTAATTGATGTAAGAAGAAAGAAGACTGCGGAACAATTTCAACTCCTCACGAATTTTCGTTTTGTAGATTGCGAATAACGGGGATTATCATTTGAAAAAATCTTTAAAAATGATGAATACCCAACAGTGCAAGGTTCATCACGATGCGGAAGTCTTTCCCATCGAAGACCAACATTGACTTGGTGGTAATGACAATATTAGTATTGACCGACTGAAAAAGTGCGATTTGTCAAGTAGACGAAATTGTTTACAAAGAAACCGTATATACATCAAATAAAGTTGCTGCAATTTACGGGGCTTGTGTGTATATATGTTTGTACTTAGAAAGAACAGGAAAAGCTATCCCGTCAAGACCAATTGTACTTTCACATGCATATCGCTTCAAGTGACGGTGAAAGATAAAACGCTTGCTTCGCTGGACCTTGCGGTGTAAACAAGACAGAGGATAAGGACGACATTTGTTTGGAAATGGGATAATATGAAGTGTAAAAGCATTTTGAGTAATTTGTAAAGACGTAAATCAACTTGACACCTGTAGAATACTTTGGTAATGAGAAGATTTAAATTTAGGCCTTCATCCTTGTACAGTGGACTGGCCCGAATCCTCCTTCTGAGTAATTCCAGCTCATCCTCCCACAGAGCCGACTTACTTAGTCAGTTAACGTTATACGGTGTACTGCCAGACAGGACTCCCCGTCATTAAAAAACATGATGAAATACAGTTTGTCATATGTTACAAGAAAGACGCCGTTAACAAGATCTAGCGTGCTTCCCTAGCGGAATATTGAAAGCCGACTTGTAGAGTAACTCTTGCGGGACGAAGACGAATTTGCAAAAGACCCGCTGTTTTCTAAAGTCAAACAGTTTTTGGTGTTTGCTCTTGTTGGGAGTCGGCTCAATCTCACAACCAGAATTAAAAGTACATAACAAGACAACAAGACACGTACACACCTAATGACTCAGCTGAATCTCGTGCTTTAAGATTTCTATTCTAGGCAATAGATACACGCTTCGGAAGATAAAAGTGAGTATGAGTAGTAACATTTTCACACTTTTCAATTACGAACATTACCGTCTTTCTGTATGTCTTGCTATGATATACAAACACCGGTTCAGGCACTCTTACGTAGAATGAACCAGAAGATACAGAAAACCTTTTCACCGCGGAATCCCTCCTACCGACTCCAATCCCTATGGGACAAAAAAGGCTCGTAGATATTAAAATTATATGCTCTCTTATGAAATGCTCCTCACACCTGATGATGATGAGACTCATGCAAGACTTGTGTGTCTTGGAGCATTAAATCAAAATCAGTACATTTCAGCCCTGCCTTGAGATAAGTGGTCTCACTTGTTTGTGAAAATCGCAAAAGTTTTAATTACACCCTTGAAGCGAGAGGAAGACAAATTTTTATTTTTCGTCCCTCCTAGTATATAATTCACGTACCAGTAGCAGTTCGTCGGTATACAGGTATAAATTACGCATTCCGCAAAGCTGCAATTAAATCCCACTTGTTGATGGATTTGATCCCATGCTTACGAACGAAGCCTCCCGCAAGACACTTGCGTAACATGCGGCGGACACGGACGGCGGCCAAACTGCGATGGAAAAGGTCAAAGAAGAGGATACGTCATGGCGGACTGCCGTTGATGGAGAATCGAAGCAAAAGGAAAGGAAATGGTTTGATAATGTACAAGAGACATTATAATAATTATTATTCATAAAGGCGAATTGACGGTGGTGGTGGGAAGAAGATATTCTGCAAGACGTAACAGGAAGACCATGTGCCGTCGAAATTACGATCCATCTTTTTTAAAACGGAATATAAACTTTATAATACAAACACAAGTAGTGTACACGTACAAAGTTTTGGCAAGTGAGAGAAGGAGGATGCATAATAATAAGTTTCAGAAACTGTAATCATTGAGGGATGAAGTCGAATATAAGGGGTGCGTTGTAGTTTGATGCTTTCAAGTGTGTGGACGCTTGCTGTATGATTACATATTACCGACGTTTTGCAGTCACCGGAATCTTTTCCAAGATTGTCATTTACTCTTACCATTTATGGAGAACAATTTTTGGTTATATCAATCACAACGCGATTGGAGCCAAACATAGGCAAGGTGTATAAGGGCAGGCATGGGATAATCCTAGGCTTTGCCTTCAAATTGTTACTGAGATTGCCATGCACATTAAAAGACGCAAAGGTCATTTTCCATCGTCATGGCCACAAGTCTGCGGATTTTCTCCAATATTATGTACGAATCTTTCCTTGATACTGATTTTACTGCTTTTGCAAAATTTGCAGCCAGTTTAGACTTTACCCGGCGCTTCGAATCATAGTCTTGTTTTATGGAGTTGGACAGAAGTAAGCGTGAACAAGACAGTGAAAAGCAAGGGCATTGATGCCACATAACGGACTGTCTAAAATATGGTGCAAATAAGTTTGGCTAATGACGCTTGTCATAAATATTACGAGGAGGATGACTTGTGCAGAGCAATAAGAACGGCGACAGCGATGGGGCAGACAAGAGGCTTAAATTGCCATGACACGAAACCATCAAATCTCAAAGGCCTCTTCTTCGGCTTTGGACATCTGAAGTCGGTATGAAATGGCAAGCTTTGTCACGGCTTTTCGTTGTGCTGATTTAAGAAGTCTCTAAATAAAAAATCAAGGTGTTGCATTGATGCATGCGGCGACAGGAGTCGCTCTCTCTTGTTATGTATATCAAAACAGATTTGGAAATAAGAATATCCACGAGATTCAATTCTGCTCAAACTTATGAGGATTTGTTATCATTGAAAGAAAAATATATCATGTGTCCGCTTGGTCACAACAAAATCCACAGGGGGGCTTGAATCCTAGCTAATTTTTTGGACCTAGTGACAATGATGAGTCTCCTTTTTGGCTCTTCTCTTTTTGTAACACCTTCACAAATAGATCCCAACGGATTTTACGGTTTCTCATGTTACAGTTCAACGACAAAAACGAACACAAAAGGGCAGCAAGTAAATTTTCTATCAAGCTATATACATGACCAAGCCGGAGCTTGCCGTTTACGAGATTGTGTGGTTTATGATTCTGCAAACGGTACATACGTGTATCATAAAAACTAAAAGATTTATGAGGGTTCCATTAAATGGCTATAATTCAGGACAAGCTCCACTTTAATTACTGTAAGAGAAGATTGCAGTGATCTTGGAGAACGTTGCGGCATTCTATATTCTAAGGTAGTGAGCTGTAGCAAATGCTGATTCAAGAAGGACCGAAAGGCACTTTTCCCAGTAAGTGTCGGTAACGTGTGCGAGAATTGTTAGCAGTAATTATCATCAAAGCGGCAGACGGTGATAAGAGCTCAACGAAGACGATGGTGATGCGCTTTGTAGTTTAAAGCTTGCACACGCCGAAGCTAATCAAAAGTTAATGGAGTTGTGGGATGCTGCGGTATACCACACATGAAACTAAATGGACAAACTGCATGAGCCCTGTGACCACAGTTTTTAAAATCTTCTTTTACCAAACAGCTCACGATGCTTTATAAAAATGCTTTCTCCCAGACAAAAAGGGTGTGCGTGCGGAATGTATGATCTCATATTTTCTCATTAATGTTTACCTGGTTATTTTACACTTGTAATGCCGGCAATATGGAATGACCACGAACCAACAGTAATGACCATTACCCATGGTGTTATTGCCCGCTTAGCGCCGGGTCGTTATTGTTTTAAACGAGCGGCAAAGAAGGAGTTTGCCCTGGTGGTCGTGATTCAATTAGTATTTTAAAAGAACGGCTAAGATCGTTTCGGCGGTTCCTTGCTACCGTTTGGTCATTGTGAAAATTAGAAGTAAGCTTGCCGACGAAATGATGGTTTTACCTCACTCAGTTTGATTCAAACTCAGTTTTGCAGCTCCGAATACGGAAAAAGCTCGCCATCAAGCGGTGGATTGTTTGTATTACAATCAAGCCTTGCTGAGATAAAGCCGTTCTCTTTAACCCTTGTGTGCATAGTGAACAAGTGGTTTATCAAACAACAAACAAATATGAATGGGATCTTCGGTAGTATTTGCGTTTGTCCATCAGATCCTTTCTGAACAGGCAAATTCATGAATGAGTTTGCGAATGGAATTTGTCTAATCGAATCTCTTCCGCATGACGTAGCTAGCAACGCATTCTGCATGAGTAAGTAATAAGGAATTTCGTTCAGGAGTTTCCGGAAACTAAGGAATCGGAATTTAGACTTGGTTCAAAAAATTTTTAGACGTAGTTTTTATGGGGGAATAAAATTGTGAGCAGTATAAGTATAATATACAGCTAGTCGTGATAACTAAAGTTGTGATAAACTTGGAATCAGGCCAGCCACTTATCGATCCAGGTGAAGGATTACATTTCGCAGAACTGAATTTCTCAAACGAGAGATTGTCCAGCTTGACTACATGGTTTGGCTGGTTTTAATCTTGCTGATATTAAGAATGACATTTCGTCAACAAGCGGCCACTTGAGACTGTCCAAGCGGGGTTGTTAAAAGAGGTATTTGCAACTTTTTGATTGGTCTTTGCTCGCAGAAAAACATTTGTCAGATTACAGCTTGACGTATTGAGTGAGCGAAACGTGCGAATTTTGCGAGATACCCGTCAGGATCCGTAATGCCATAACTTTCGCAATTTTCCTACCAAGTATCGATGATAAAATGTAATGCGCAATTGGATAATTGGGTGATCTCATTCACAATTATATAAGCGCAAACCAAATAAACTCACGCCACAATTAACTGCTTGCTCGCACGTGACCAATATTCGCCTGTGCAAAAATATAGACTAAAGTTTCTGTTAGGTTTATTATTAACTGGTAAAATCGGTAAGATTTATACAGATTCAGGTTGATCGTTCGACAATGACTCTTAACGAAACAGTATTTAAGCTTTATTCGAAGTTTCAAAAAAGACGCATATTTTTAGCAATGACTAAAGCATTTGGTTATCTTCAGCCGGTTCTCAGATTTGGTAAAACCTACAGTAATTGCGAAATGACACCGACAAGGTCAAAAGAAGCTTAGCATTAATATGTCCAGTCTATCAGCTTTCTCAGTGCGGAAATTATCGGCCACTGCCCGAACTTAGAGTGGACAATCTCTTCAGGGACACGGCGACACCTCCCAAGCTCATCATAAGTTATTGCATAGCGTTTGTGTATGCATAACTCACCTTTGAACTTATCAGAAAATTAGTTACATGTCCAGCTCACTGTGAAGCTATCCACTGACGCAGAAAATTTCCTAGAGACACGCGTTTTATGCATGGAGCAATACAATGTTTCGTCATTACTTACATCCAACTTTATCAGTTTGTAAGTGATCATCCATGTGACCAAATGCCCTTAATTTTAATCAATCAAAAAGTAAAATCAACAACAACATTTTCTAATTGCAAGTTCTTCCTGGAAGGTTGGTAATAGATTTAGACCAATATTAATCCCGTCCAGCGGATTCAGGCGAGACGCCACAAAATGATTCAAGAGGACAGCATTAAATTCTATCCCCGTTCGAAGCATTTCAGGTGGTTAAAGATTGGTTTATGTATGGCGATGGCTCAAAGTGATTTGATATCAATCAATAATGAACATGGACTTTGGCAGAATTACAAATAGGGAAACAAACATGGTATTGCTTTTGAATTCGCTATAAAAGGGGACGATGTAGCACTATAAGGCGGCATTACGCCCTGCTCAAGGATATTGAAGGCGATGACTGAAATTCTGACAAGGTGCAATTATACAAGCTGTCGGCTTCGGTGTAAGGCGACACGTGTTGGCCAGGCAGCAACGGACTTTTCGAACACCTTTAATTCAAAGGTGAGGAATGCAAGGCGGAACAATAAATAACTGCAGCTAATTAAATATCGGAAGAAACTTACTACTGCCGCCAGTACGTAATTACTTTGGCACGACGATCAAGACAGAATCCTTGAATCACGTAGTCGCAGCATCTTGTATTCCTATCATGTCAGCTGCTGATGATGTGACAGACTGATAAAAAATTGTTTCTATCCTTGCGAATTTTTTATTCCTTGATCCAACAAAACATGTTCTTGAACTATGCTGCTTTGAAACCTCGCCTTGGTTGATTGAATCAAGCCGAAATCAATATGGCGCATCAAGAGAATCAAGAAGTGATGTGGAACTTATTCGCGATGTTATAACGTATACGTAATACACTGGATTCATTCATCATCCAAAGTTCAAGCCGTCCGCAATTATTTATCAACTACAAGGGATATTCCAGGCATCTATCATTTCCATGCAGAAATACATTACAGGCAGTGTAGAGTGTTCGTATGCAGGTGCGGCAATTCTGAACACGTAGCAAAACATTGCATATTACATGCCTTTTAGCTTCAACTGCCCTGAAACTTTTGCGACCATGTTCAATTGCATTTAGATACGAAAACTTGTAGACGATGGGCAAGATGAAGAAGAGACAGGTGATTTTCAAATACATGAACGACGAGTATTAATAGCTATGGGATGACAAGGTCGTCCTTAGCTTCACAGTAGGTTACAATGTATTCGGCTTGAATAAATAATTAAGTGGCGTTAGTTAAAATGCGTCGCTATTTTGAGCTGTAGCTGTGTCAAGTCAGACAATTTCATTGGCGTATACTTGTATGCTCAATTGCAAATATAAAGTTTAACGTCGCAGTTCCAAATTGCTATTCGTGTCCCTCCTGTAAAACACCCCAGCATCATAGACCAGGAAAGTTTCAAACAAAGTAATACTCTGAACTGAATAGCAACGCAACATCATAACTAAATTAAATTTTGATCCCAGCGATGCAACAGATATCGTTGTAAAAAGAATGCATTTAAAGGAAAACAGCAGAAACACTCAGGAAGAGGCATGATGAAAGACAGTTTTCTCAGATCTTCAGCAACAGGTAGGTAAACATAGATTAGTGAGTAAATCAAAATGGGTGGTTTTGGTAATAAAAGATAAGAGTTGAGAGGAGCTAGGAGAACAAGAACAGGAAAAGCTCGAATGTTACGCAAGATGCTGACAGGTGGATAGAGACAAATACACACACATATAGCGGACTTGATCACTTGATGGAACAGTTTCCAGTTTGTGGTGAATGTTGCATTCTCAAACGTTGCGTGCCAAGAAGAAACATCCTGTTGCTGACTCTACGAGATTTTCCCGCGAAGAAATATAAACACGCAAGATTTTGTTAAAAATGTTCACATTTCTTGAACATAATTGCTCATTTTAATTACACAGGTAACAATGATGTGAAAAATGTCAACTCATCACGTCTATCTTGGCGAGACTTGTCGACGGAAGCACAAGTTTTGTAGATCAAGCTTGATATGAGCTAATACACTTGAAATCAAGTGCATAGGTTTTATTAATTTACCCGCGTTGCCTCCCTGATCTGAGAAAACTTTAATTTACCTTCAGTACACTGTCAGAAAGATTGTACGAAGTAATTAGCTGTTGTGCTAATACTTTATGAAGCTACGCTATTTATGATGATAATTTATGAAGCTATTCTATTGGAATCAACAAAATAAGCTCAATCTCATGACCGTCACAAGGTGAAAAATACAGTGATTAAAAATGCCACACGCAATCACTGCAAAATTGTGAACGCTGGTAATCAATCTTAAGAAATAGTGCGAATTCCGGTTTACCTGTTACACGACCAAATAAAATTGCTTCGACTGAACTTTGACTAACTGTGAAGTCTGGAAATGAAAATCTTCTAATCATGCGATATTTATCATTGTGCAATGACAGGATGGCGAGATCTCGACTGATGGTGTGTGAATCTGACAATCAAAAATGCGAAAGAGGATATCACACATTTTGCAATTTTTACGCAAGCAAAATAAATAGCGGTTGCCGGAAGATTGCCGGGTTCCGTGATTTTAATTCAATCTGTTGCTCTTTGCTCGTCCACTTGATGTGAAAAGATCCAATGAACTTTCAGGAGGTGTACCTTCACCTGTTGCCAAACGTGAAACACACGCTTTCTCCTTGTCGTGAAAAAGGCAAAGGGGCTAATCTTCTGTTTCTAAACGATAAGCATGATTGGTCGGGCAATAATTAACATGGTATGTCTCTGAAGTCTCTGAAGCAGATCATCACTGTACATAGCGAATGGACCTGTAAGGATTTATAATTTACTAGCAAGTCTGCTCGACATGAAAATGGTTAATAATACCAACGGATATAAATCAAGGCTTACAAGACGTCCAAGGATGAGAGACATTTTGTGGCAAGCGATGACAAATTCGTTCCAGTTCCACTCGATTTCGTCTGACCCCTTGGCCATGCATAATGGTTTTCACGTAATGTGTCGCTAAACGAATAACACGCTTTTTGACATCAGCTTGACAACCCTACGACTAAAGCCCATGTTTAACTAGCCAAAGGCTCTTTATTTGCTGTTGGTCTCATTAAGGCGACTGTAGAAGGGTCAAGTGAAAATTGTTTCCAGAAAGCTTGGTCAGGACCAAATGTTCTGCCTCACTAACTTTGACATACGTAATCGAGAATTTCTTAACTTTATACAAGCGGGAGACATGGGGAGAATTAATTGATATAAGATGCCGCAAGTGTTAAAGGTAAGTGGGTGATTATTAAAAGCTTAAAGGGAGGCTTTCTTAAGTTTGGATTTGTTGCTATTCGCTGCACACCATTCGTAATTAAAACAATCCGGTGGATATTTGAGGCAAGAGTCTTTGAAGAGTCGTGATGTGGATTTCCGTAGCTGTAAATCAGTTGAGGACGACGGGGTGGGGCAGAAGAAGAGGCGAAACGTAATTAGTTTTTAGTTTTGTAGATGTGTGTAGCGTGTGGGGTGAATATTGTGTGTTTTATACATAAACACACGACACGGTCACCTAGGGTTGTTACACTTTTTGTGCTACATCAAACACACATACTCATGCATCTTAAACCAAGAAAGCGGGAAATTAATGAAATCACTTATAAACGTATAAGTTTGAGTCGAGGACGCCATGATGATCCACTCTCCCCACGATAAACACTTGTATCAAAAATAGTGTTCAACTTCAAAGCTGAACAACATCCCTGTTCTTTTTCATTTTGGTCTTGACATAATCTTCCACCCTGAAACTTTCACTCCGATTATGCACTCGACCGTCTCGACTAAATGTCAACCCTCCCTCGTGTAATTACAACTTTTGATACTTGTCGTAATTTGTTCAGCAGTCCATTTTGGTTTAACCACCCCCGTATACATGTTAGCTATTGCAGCAAGTATACTGGTATGTATTTCTTCAAGAATGGTATTCTCTGGCAAAATAATTATCTATGTGGTTGTACATTATAATGCCGATAATTCAATGGCGGTAAAAAGTATTCTGCATTTGTATTCAGGTTACAGTAATCGTAAAGTCTGTTTGAATCAAACTTCAACCAGTTACTAAATAACTTTACGCTCGGTTACAGAGCACATTCAATAAAGGTCTTGAGACATTTCGGTATATCCATTTGTTCTTTCATTCACTGAAATGAGCTGCAACCGTAATTGCCGATTTTCCCAGCAAAAAATAATTTTTAGAAGACTTACTGTCGTTTTTGGAAACATTCTCATTACCACTATGTAATCCAACTGTTTCTTATTTTGCATACGGGAAAAAACATCCTCTACTATGCTTTATCTAAAGACCGGAGAACTCGGAATCAGAACAATAAGTGTGTATTCAGTTGACAAGACAAGAAACTTCTCTCTTGTCACCAACCATGAACCAAGAGCTCTCAAAAAATTACTTCTAAAATCACACCTGACTCGATCTAATTGTTATTTATTAATTATTTCCCGAAGTTCCATTTTCAGCACAATTGATTTCGAGTGATAGTGAAAGACAGACATGCATAAAAAATCCGCTTCCAAGCATTAATCAGTTTTGTGAGGTAGGTCGTTGTTCTTGTAATTGACGATCTTCTGTCATTGCAAACTGACATGAACTCAAGTGAAATATTATGCGAAAAATTTCAGGCATCGTCTTACTTACTGGTGAAGCCAATGTCGTTGGCAAGTTTACGTTATGAAGCACACGCATGCACTTGACATGAAATAAAATCATTCTTGTATGTGTATCTCCTTTGATCGGTTGATAAAGGGGGCTTGAAAAAAGTGAATTGAAATTAGGCAGTGTTGGAGACTTGGAGCAAAAAACGGAAAGGGGGTGCATCTTCAAAAACATACGGTAAGGTTCAGGTGACTGACGGATAATTTATAAAACGGGAGCACGATCTCTCTCGCTCCAAAGGTTTACGTATCGTAGAATAAGAGGAAAACTGAAGACAAATCGAAATTGTGAAAGGATGAAGAAGAAGACGACAAAGAAAAGCGGATTTGAAATAATAATGAGAGGACGTCATAATAAGACGTGTGTTTCGAAGGGCTATGCAGATTTTCGTTCAGTCAGCCACGGATACTCACCCGGGTGGAACTGAAAAAGTAAAGTTGAGAGGAATTAAATGGATTGTTGTCTGATAGGGCAACTCCTGTCACTATCTTCGGAAAATGCACTATCATGCAGGATTCCTTTCACAAAACTTCGTGTTCTTACACAGCCTTGCCTTCGATTGAAGACTTTGTACAAGCAACAGGTGAACCGTTTCAAAGGTTACATGTTGGGCAATGATAAAACCGTGTATTGCTCAGCTTGCGCAATTTTGACGGTAGGAAATTTATGAAAGCTTGCCGTTTTTAGACATTCTTTTCTGGTGTCGATAAGCTGCTTGATTTCAACAAAATAGACCGATAAAGAAGAGTTTTCTTATGACCGCAATTTTTATTATCAACCAAATAGGCCTCAATGGACACTGGAAACCATAAGGAACGTGTGAGCACCAAAGGGTAACGGATGATGATTTCATAAGCAAGATTTTGTGTAGATTACTTGTGCGGCAAGCAATAAAGAAAATTTCATGGTCCGATGATCGCTCTATCAGTATATGGGATCTGATGAACAAACTCTGATTATGTGATTTATGACTTACGCACATGAAAAGAACAGTGCGTTGAGACTGAAATTTTGTTTCACTTTATTACGTCTACGACACTTAAGGTTTGCGTTTACATAAACACGTACGCTATTGCGTAAACAAACGCGTTCAATAAGTTTAAATACCTTTGTCGCTGGTGGAAAAAGGTGAATTTTTGGTGTTGCAACTAACAGAAACTTTGCTCTAAATCAGCTGCTATTCTTTCGCTAAAAGTATAAGAAGACTTGCGGACACTAATTTTAAGAAAAATACGCACAACTTTTTCAATGTCGCTGGTATGCAGCTAATTCGAAGCTGACACTGCAAAATTGGCCGATGCATGCGGATCAAGTTAGCCCTTTTTCAAGTAACAGACAAAATCCTTGGATTTTGTGCCAATTTGGGTAATTTTCATGTTCACAAATTCATCTCATTGCCATGAATGACAAGATGTTTTGCCGTGAAGGTGCCGGTGAAAAGAAGAAGCAGTATAAGAAAAAAGAGCCGGCATCCGCCACATAACCAGTAAAGGACGTAAAATGATAATCATGACGATGATTTACAAAATTATGGTTGTTAAATGAAGCGACCGTTTTCACGCTGAGCGATAATAATGGTCATTTTCGTGCTTTCTACAGTGTTTCTTAGCCTCGTTAAGTCTTATAGCGTTGAATTCTTCAAATTTGGCTTTTCCTGATTTTAATAGACGGTAGGAGAACGGATTCTCCACAAAAATTATTTTACCTGTAAAAATACAAAGTCTATCAGCAGAATTTAGGAACAAAAGGCTGAAATTCCGGGAATACTTAATTGTGGAATAGGAAACATAATAAGTAAACAAGCGGCAATTCAAACTGCCCACGCATAAAGAATGAAGCAATACAAGAGAATCATTACAAGGGTCTTTTCGTCATATTGTTAACACACGCATTTTGTTGATTTACCTGACTGGAAGCAACGAACCGTTTGATTCTGTAACAACCATCAAGTAGGCATACAAATGGCTTCCAAACAAGCCATCAAAGATATGCAATAATTTTTTACAAGGTGAGAACGTAAACGTTAAAGCCAAACGATTCTTTGGTGAAAAGCGTCAAAGTAAACAAGAAATTGGTTGGGCTCAGTTGGTTCCAGGTAAAACTCGATGTAAACACAAAGGAAGCTTACGACAGGTAGAAACGCTTCCGACACAATTGAACAGCAAGAAGTCGTTCATTCATATGGGCATATAAATAATGAGTTAACCTGGGATGCGGAACATGTGGCTTGGTCTGTGAATTTAAAGTGATGGAGTTTTACCCCATCGCTCGAGCGACACATGTACAAATCTAGCCACTGCTAATCTAATAATTTCGAATTCACTTGTAGAATATAAACCTGACCCATCAACCTATAAAATTTAGTAATTTTGCAAAAAAGGTAAGCCAAGTATGTAACAGCTCGCTGAGTCTGAGAGGGAGACGGGGGATGCCAAAATGGACACAGAGGTCAAGAAGCATGTTACAAATTTCTACGGTACTTTGTCGCTACTCTCGATCAGTCAAGCGAAGTCATGGTCAGAAGGTAATTGAGCTTTGCATTTTGCGTACTACGATTTGGCGAGACCTATTCAAACCTTCCAGGTAAGTGGTTAATATGTCCTCTAATAATTCTGCATAAGTGTAATTTAATATGATTTTGGTATGACCAGACCATAAAGCTCGTTTTTGTTGGCAACAGATATCTCCCCCGATGAGGAAGCGTGATTAAAATCTAGGCCATATCGAAAATTCCCACCAAGGGACTAATTCAGCACTTTTTGCCAATAAGGAAACCCTGTTCGGAATACGTTACAAATCTTATCCGCATGATACAACATGCTGGGTAGAAATGAGCCCGGACGGACGCGGCTACTCCTACGGCAATAGGATGCTGATTAGATGGTTTTATGAAACTACAGTTGCTTGATGGGTGCACCTGACCCAAGTTTCTTGCCTACTGCAAGTGTACCAGCGTTACGTCGAGAAGCGGGTGGCTTACACATTATTGACTGTATACGCAGCCATAATCGTGTAAGTTGTTGTAAACTTGACTCTAATCCGCTTTTCCTCAAGCTGGGCATGAAAACGGAAACAAAAGATTTCTCACGCATCGACTCGTATATAATCATGTGATATTCACCTACATATGGACGAGGTCCGAGTGTGGCATTCCAAGGGCGGCCGGCAGACAGCCATAAGCTTGTTTTCTAAATTGGCATATAATATTTGGACTGCACACTTGGGTGACCGAGACAAAAGTCTCTTGTCATGTAACGGATTGCATCGAAACTAATTCAATGTCGTTGAGCAAATTGAAGAGCGTTTACGTAGCTTGAAATTTCCCCCAATTTCACCCTCCCGTCTACTGTAAAGTGTGTGGCCTCGAAAAAACGGTGTACGATTTCGCTGCTTTTCGCAAACCATAACTTTACATTAATATTTACTGACACGCGTCACCCTCACCCTTGGTGGCAATGATCTACACGAGTGAATTCACTATGCGAATATCATTTTCTGCAATGTCAGTCAATGCTAAAGGAGAAGATGACGCGAAATTTGATGAACGGATGTAACACTGAATTACTAGTATAACCAAGTTTAAGTTTAAGAACAGTTGATTTCTGACAGATATTCTATATACAACGGTGGGAAACGGTTCATCGAACCTGTTCGCTACCTTCCGTTTCTTTCTATACTCAAACCGCTGGGCTAATTGCTACTGCATTAGATTTCCCACAAGGAGCAACTTTTTTCAGGCAGACAGATACATGAGCAGAAATCAGGTTAAATTCATCACAACTGGGCCGTAAAATAGTTGCTTATATATTCCTATCAGAAACGGACTCGAGTGAGCATTAAAGGTATTTGTTTACCACAGGATGTTATGAATTCCGAGTACATATATATATATAACCCATACACCGCTGTTAACTTACAGTGCTGAAACAACATCAACTCTTGTTATAGCTCCGATGCTTGGTTAATTAGGTCTTGGTTGGAGCAGAAGATGGATTTTCTAAATGTAAACAAGCATTGAATTCTAAACAAGGAGCTCCTTAGGATGTTTTATTTGTGACTGTAGATAATGCCCCAATTGTAGCAACTCTACAAACGTAAAAATTTAATGGAGACCAACTTTGAAGCTTGCATATATCATGATCGGAAACGTCAGTTTGCCTTGAGCAATATATATTTCGAACGTGCCAGAATCGGTAGCTCGTGCGGCGCTTGTATCATTACACCAAAGCTGTGTATTGCCAAAGGGTCATAAAAATGCATCCAATGCGCCTTGCACCCGCCACTTTGATTTCTTTACCTTTGAAGAAACCGAAAATATTTTTAGCTGTAAGCCAATATGAGGCTGCACTTTTCTACACTTGACTTTAGAACTTGTCATTTAAAACGTTACGATGAATATATATATGTTCAATACCGGTTGGTAGCGGCTGACACAATTTTTTTCACTCCCGGTTTTTTACACGTATATCTTTATAGTCAGTGTCGATAACTGATATGCAATGAGTAAGAATGAACGACATTTATGCGACAGCATGCTTCCCAACATTGCGTAAGTCTTCTTCTGGTCCATTAAATTTCGTGTCGTTTCGGAAACGGAAAATATTGTCAGACACACAACACACTCAAGGGCACGCACCACCACGAAAAAAACGCAAAGGGAATTAATGCAGATGAACATAACGGTGGTGATTCCTTTTCCCTACTTCTCACGGGCGTCGTTGATTTTTCACAGACCTGCCGTCCGTCCGTCCGGTGTAAAAAAGTCGAGGAAAAATCTTCATGTTTGAAACCATCAAAGTATTATTATATCGACAACAGTAACAAACCAGCAAAATCCTCGCGTTTTAGATAATCGGAAAGTTACAAGTGACTTGGTTGTCAAACTGTGCCAAAACCAATAAACTTTTAGACCCTATAGTCGGAATGGTCACGATCAGCCTATGAGGAATACCACGAAGTTGCATCTTTTTACAAAACTTCAAAGGCATTTGAAAAGATTCATTTGTTGTGGTTTATGAGGTTGGGCCTATTTAATAGTACTTTTGGCGAGGCCTTTATGGTTTCACCACTTTCTGAGGAATTTTGTCTTGTACCAATCATGTACCTACAGTCTAGCTTATAAACGCATGTAAGTTCATCAATTAAATCGTTTAAACACTAACCTTGAGCCATTGCAGAAACTACTGATCGCACCGCTGCCCAGACAATCAGAAAGATCGGCAGTGAAGTAATAGTAATAAGAGTCCAAAGTTGTTACATAACTGGCAGACTTGATCTTGCCAAAAAAATCCAAATAGAGTAAAAGTGGTGATCATACGCGCTAAACCGTATGAACCTGGCTGCAAGTCTAGGTTAATGTGTTGCCGCCGCCACTGATACTGAACCAAGTTGCCAAACAAAATGTTTGGGGTGAATTGACCAACAGTTAACGCGATATTGTGTTCCGCCGAGTGAATGTTTTGCATCTCCGTAGTTTCGTAACGAAACGAGTGTACAGGTGTTGTATATATATACCATCAACGACAAGTGATTTCTACGGCAAGGTATAAGGGAAGCTTACTAACATAATTATGCCGGACACACAAATTTTTAGCTACCTTGGCTCTCAAAATCAACAGACGAGAAAAAGATGGATGCAACAGAAGCAGTTATCTTTGGCAGCAATAATAAAAGTTGGTTGATACACGTTGTGTGGTGTGTAATTATGCACGCATGGAAATCTCTGGCCGGCACAAAATGTATTAAAGAAAATAAAAGCAAAACTTGATCGCAGTAATGCATTAAATGGTTCTTGCATCTGGACTAGAGTAAGGGCAAAGGTGGAATGACACATAAAAGGTCTTTCCAGACAAATGAAACTCGAAAGGCTTTTATAGTGAGGCTTTTACCCGTGAGGCTGATAGAAGCAGTTCGTTTTGAACTTCTAGAGCAAGCTAAAAATGCTAGAATAGTAAGTAGGCAGGACTGCACAGCTAATAGTCCGTACCGCCGATGGTATTTATGATTGAAATTTTATGTGCATTTTATGCCTCTGACTATCCGACTTGTCGAGAAATGAAGAATAAAATTGCATTAATTCCATTGGATTACACGCTCATAAAATGCATCATTAACGTCTAAAAGTGTGGCATCGACTGTGTAAATCGGACATGAAACTGAATGATTTTGAACATTAGCATGTTGCTCAATGTTAGTAAATTTACCATTGCTCGATTCGCTATTACGAAGATGCTAGTTTCAAATGATGACAGCATGAATTAAAGCTTGGTAATTTTCGCCATTAAAAGGGGCTAATTTAGCGGGGTATGAAAATTAAGTCTTTTTCATGAGTGAATCGACTAGATTTATGAAAGTATTTTTTTCAAGTTCGTTTTGTGTATTCAGCGCTGATATTTCGTAATTAGGTTAGTAACAATAGCAAATTCATGCAAAATTTCATTCTTACCGAGCATCTTGCTAAGATCCGCATTGTGTAAATCCGGATTTTCGTCTGCTAGCCGTTTCCGCTCTACTTTTGCCCAGACCATGAATGCATTCTGCAGGGGCATGTCAACATTAGCTTTTCAAACCTTCAAGTTAACAACTTGGCAAATACATAAAAAGAAGAGAAAATACCATTGGTCTTCGGATGCGTTGTTCTTTCTTTGCTTTTTCCATGGCGGCGTTGGACATGGTTGCACCAATGACGCCTTGATGTTGCATCCCATTGCGCATGTTCCATTCTTCCATGGTAACCTGGGCATGATGCTGATGCCCGCCCAGATGATGCGGGTGGTGGAATATTGTATAGGGCTGTTCCTGATACCCGGCATTTTCTCCGCCCCCTCCGTTTCCATGAATGGCGTTCATTTGAAAATTAAATTCGTCCATCTCTGCTATACTGAAGCACGATTGAAACCTGTTAGGCTAGTTCTGCGAGGTGGATTTCTTAGAAAACTGCTGTAGTGTTGGCAAGTTGTTTCTCCGAAGAGCTGCTGTTTGGAGTCGTTAGAATCCTGGTTGAACCTGTTGCTTTTCCGAAAGTATTTTCTAAACACAAGCAAGCAATGTTCTTTGAAATTCGATTTGGAAAAACGTTCAATCACTTTAGACACTTGAAGTTTGTCACTTGACAAATATACTTTTGACGTTGTTCTTTTGCTGGCGAAGGGCTAAATGAATCAGTGTTTGATGTTTGACGAAGTAGGGTTGACCTGGTTTTTCACAAGAGACAGCTGCGAATGCTTTCAGAGTACGGATAAGTTTTAAATACTGATTACGAAACTTCACTTTGGAGTCTAATTAGCCGCACTGGTTAAAGCAAGACAAGAAGCAGAGGAGCATTGTCAATAATCAATAGTTATGTTTACACAACAAAACACGTTCTATAATGGGACAAACAGCTAGGCTCTTTTGGCGTTTCCAGTTCGTAGTATTGGCTAGGGCTTCACCGACTTTACCACGTAAACACAAATATCGACCGACCACGTATTCAGCCAGCCCGCTCGTTCAACAAGTTGTAAAACGGTAAAACGCTGTTAGAAATTCAGCAGCTTTGTCCAGACGAATGTGTTTTCCCCAATGGTGAAAACAGTGAAAGACGGCGTGAAAGATCAAGTACAGTAAAGATGCAACGACACAGCGAATTCTTCCACCTGTCTGATACTCTGAGCCACCAAACACACACTAAAGCGTATATCACAGATACTGAGTGACTTTGCTGTTATGAAGGCGATCCAACGTGTGTTTGTGTTTCATCTCATCTGGTGGCATGCCCAAGCGTCTGCGAGTATATAATATTATATCACTTGGCCTCTCTACCTTAGCAGTAGACTTGCCCCCGTCCCAAAGGCTCGTTCTAGCTCGAAGAATTTTCGTACTTTCAAACAGGGATCATCAGCTCGGATAAACTTATGCCACTGCCGCCTTATCTAGCTGGTTTGAAAGCCATAGTGTGTATATATGATTCCAATTAATAAAACACATAACTCATCTCTGGAAGTCCAGCGTGTCATGAATGCCAGGAAGGTGAATATTTTGGACTGGACTATTTTGCGCAAAATTGGCAAAGTTTTTGATTCGACATTTGCAAAAATAAATAAAAACGTTAACAAAACCAGCTTATGCTACTAGAAGTAACAAAAATGTCGAAATTATCCGGTAAAAGGCAGAACCTCGGGCAGAAATTAATTGACATCAAACGTCCACCGAATACAAAAAGTTTAATATTACAAGCGGTGTAGATGCCGCATGTCGTTAAAAGATGAAGAAGATCTATGGCTATTAATTTGGCATGCTACTGTTTGGTATGCAAGATTCCGCATCAGGACGCTGTAAGTGTACACTTGGCGATGTGAGTGGCCAAAGGCCGTCGCCATCGAACATCAATACATGCCAATATATATACTGTATTAAAGGATCGTTAATATGGCGAGCAAGAAATGTCCATGTTCCGGAACCATTATTTGATACATGCGAAATGACATCCGTCTGGTTTTAGTTTATGTGCTGGTTCAAGTCGTGTAATATGAACGAAGCGATAAACGTCTCCACCGTTGCTGCTGGAATCATTGGCCGTGATCATGGCACAATTGCGCGCTTCGTCTAACCAACCGCAACCAAGTTCATTAATAATTACATGCATAACTTGCGTGTAGGTTAGAGAAGGCAGCAGCGATGGTGGAGGCTGCGAATATTAACGAATATTACACGTTAATGTTTTTAATGCTGTAATGAGTAAGGCTGCAGCAACACACGTAAAACAGCAGGCCAAATGGGTAAAACATTTGACATGTTCTGAAGGTCAGAGAGGTTGGAGCCAATCGATAAAGGTGTACCATAGTGACTGACGCGGAGCTAATTTTGGAAAAGTTAAAGATGAAATGCCGCTTAAGCTCACTTGATGGAACAACGAAATGTTTTCTCGAAAACCACATGCAAAAGGTATTTATTTTAACGCTTGTGGATTGCGGTTTGAGCAAATGTGTAAAGATTACCATTTGCTCAAATAAAACAATGTGTGGCGAATTCACATCAAGTAATAATTTTATCGCAATATTTTGCAAATTACTACAAAGTTGGTAGCCAATGTTTTCCGTTCTTGTGTCCTACAGGACTAAACGCACAAAAATAAAATGTCTAAAAATTTCTTATCGTGGCCTCTATTTATTGGTCAAATAAAACAAACTCACGAGCAATCTTTAATCGAGGAGGTTAGTGAGTTCGATTCTTTGATAAGGCGTCATCAAACTTCTGCTTCACCCAATTTTTCAACGATGTTTGTTTAAACCCAGGGTTATCAGAAAATTTAGAGCAATGTTGTTTGCTCCTCAATCAACAAAACCTCTTAATGCTAAAATTACAGTTCGGCTGTCTGGCCCAATATTATTTACCTTCCGTCTGAAGCTTGAACTTCTAGTGTATTTATGCTGACTGAGCGTAGCCAGCTATGGAAAATTCGTTTGATTGTGGACGTGCGTTTTCTAAGAACTTGAAAAATGAGAAGCATGTGTTGTCATATTTCTCACATTTGTAATAAGCGTTGGATTGGCGTTCATTTTTGCAGGTACAATTACTTGCGACAGCTGCGGCTCCGCTGATCGAAGGAGAAAATTGTCTAATTGAGCTCTGGTTTCGTCAACTGATCTCTATTTACAAGCAAATGGCTGTAAATGTAAAATGTCGCACCCAAGTTTCCCAGAAATTGACAAAAGTGTGACAGTCTGGCTGTAATGAAATCTGATCATTTGCAGAGATAGGGCATTTTTTCTTTCGTACTGACTGTGAGACGGCTTTATGGAGTTTTTGCATGGGTGGAGTGGGGAACGAAATGTGAATGAATAAAAGAAGAAGTATATATTTGTCTTTTCTAAGAATTGACCGGATCAGTAACCAGCCAATCTGCTCTTGCACGGTTTTATCACATTTACAAATTTTACTGAAACTAATTAATGCACCTGTAAGTAAACAGGGAAAGAGTACGGGTAGTATAAGCCCAAAATTTGGTCATTTCACTCCTGTTTGTTGCTTCCCGCATTCCTAATTCTGCTAAATTATTGATCTATGATAAGTGATACAGAATATTGCTGAATTAGCTTATACCAAGTGGTGATGCGCAAGACATCTTTCGGTAAGGTGATTGAGGAAGCGAGCAGTAATTGACTAATCAAACAACTATGAATGAACGTAATGAATGAAGGAATTATGAATGCACGTGCCAATACTCGGGATGATAAAAAGCCATGAAGGAGAGCAAGGCTGTCATGATTAGGTATTATTTGTTCTTGGATAAATTTCGAGGCTGCCCCGATCGATACGTTCTAAAAATACAGTTCGATATTTCCGTGTTTCCAAATGCTCATGAACCTGAATTTCTAGCTGCAAACTATAAAAAACAAATGATGGATTCGCAATTAAGATAACCAAGAGCATTACGGTTGATCGACTACAATAGGTGATCGACTACTATCTATATATTTTCTAACATGATGAAAATAGGGTATCTCGATGTAAACAAGCTAAAAGAAAATCAGTACATTTTCAGCCCATGTAATTTCTAGTGTTGCACATGTTTGAAGGCTCGCGAGGACACTTGTTTGAGAAAGCATAAAATTTTTATAGCTGTTGTTCTTGCTACCGATGACGAGATGAAGTTGGTGAGATTTTAATTACCAACGATTTCATTGCTCTGATAGATTTACGAGGTGCAGGTTGGTATGATTGGAATGAGTTCGATATATTTCCTTTCAGACTCTTTCAGGATAAATACGAAGAGTTTGCTTTGAAAATGTTCTTTTTTCGTAATGGTCATTGTAAATGGGACACTTCCAGGCAGCACCTGCCTGGAAAGGTGTTTTAAAAACAAGGGGTATTTTGTCACTTGAGGAACATTTAGTATAACGAATAAAGTAGAAACTTGTACAGAATCTCTCTTGATTAAAAGCTGTTGATTTGAACATCCTACGGCATCAAGCTTCTTGGTAGGTGAGAAAATATGTTTTGAAAATCAAGAAATTTGTAACTTTTTTCTCACTAAACGGAAGGCAGGTGAACCGTTAACCCTTTTTCTTGGCGGCATGTAGCAGGGAAACGTAGACGAGCCGAGGGACGTTATGATTGCTTGGGACTCGCATACTCGAGTAAATAAGTTGGGGGTGGATGACGTGCATGTGTTGTGTCCGCAGTCAACAGAACCCACCCTGAATCCCCCTTCGTCTTTGAAGCCAGTTGTCAGCAAGAAAATGGAGTTTCCGGATATGCATCCTTGGATGGCGGACAAGTTTTTCTGGCTGGGAGACACGTGCAACTCCTGTTTTGTTCCATCAGAGCAGCAGGTGATGCAAGAGCTTTATGAGATGATACGTATATAATACCTGTACAGTTTACACAAGTTTTCACCTTGCATTGCAACGACGCTCTCAGATCCATCAGTTTACCCATCTTAATTGCTAATTAGGCGGGAAGTAAAGACGGTCAATAGTTTGATCTACACTTTTTATGTCTCCGCCGCAGACAAGTATCGGAGCGGATCTGGATATCAACAATGGTACAGCGTTTGCACTATAGAAACGCCGTATGGAAATTGCGACATAGGACTTCCGGTATCCTGATGCTGATGATGACCCAAAGGTCGTACATAGCGCTAGCGAGCAACTTCCGAGTAGGAAAAAGAAAGCTTCTACATATTGGATTCTCCGAAGTTTTTTTGGGGGGGTTGTGAACTTGGGGAACTCGAGTTGATAAGACGGAACAATTTCAGGGGTGGATGATAAACATTCAATTTTGTTTTGATGAACACAATTTTTATAATACAAGTTTAGCAATTTAAAAAACACCTTGCCATTCCCCCTTGATATAACATGAATTTTTGACTTGAACAAAAAGAGCTTTCAAAGTTGTGGGTGTAAATTACATCAACGGCTCATCGTAACCCTGTTCCTGGAGGGTGAAGGAATCTGATGACATATAGAAATATGAGGATATGTTTCATCAAGAAGGGGTCGAAGTAGAACGGAAGGACCCTTGGAACTGGAGGCAGATGAATTGAAATTACTTCCGGACTCGACGGACACTTTATCCAAGGGTGACGCCGCGTGTTAAAAATTAGGGTTACGAACGATAAAACACCTGCATTTTTCTTGGCATCAAACGTCAATAGTTGGGCCATCGTCTACGATGTACCTCACTTTCAGCTGTCAACTTTGGACAAAGAACTGACCATTACAACGTAAAACTTAAATGTGATCTGGAGTAGATGTATATCCTGTGGGCTGTGCTCCAAATTCGTTCTAGGAATTTAAGGCGAGAGTTATGCAACGTAAACGCATTTTGGTTGTATCATCAAGTTCAAGTAAATTTTGCACACAGTGGAGTTGAAAGCAAATCTTATATATATACTGTATGTATAAGAATCGCACTTCACGGTATGATACCAATCTAACACGCAGGTACGTAAGCGCAAATGTACCGGTCTCGTGCGCTAATTTATAAACTGATGATTACGTTGCAGATTGTGTTCAAGATAAGCTGCCGTAATTTACTTGATACATGTATGCTAAATGAACACGGTTGGTTTTAACGTGTCAGATCTTAATATTATCAAAGGGTCAGTAGGGCTAGTGTACCTCATAGATTTTTGCAAGGTCGTGTCGAATAATCTGGTGAAAATATGTTCTACATTTAAGAAACGGAGGAATAAAAATGGGATTATTTTTACAGAATGCCGTAAGCAAAGAACACGTTACACAAAATGTTAATGAATCGAGATTGACTAGGAGGCGAGAAGACAGGCATAAAGACGCTGATTAATTCTGACTTTCGAAACGGACATAAAGTCACAAGTAAACACGGGTAATGCCCGAAGGTGGATGGAGTGATTTGGCTGTTTTATAAATTTAAAAGGTTTTTTATCCTGAGGGAATGAGGTGTCATAGTGTCATCATGGATGGGTCCTGTGGCGAATCACTGCTTGATTTCAAACTTGGAACGTGGTTTGTGCCATGCAGTCGTGAGGATCCACAAGGGTCGTAAATAGTGAATGATACTTTGAATGATTCCCCTGGTCATCTTGCGTGTGGTGTATCCATCTGCCCTTTGGGTAACCCAAGTCGCAATGCATTTTAATATACTTGCATTGAACTTCTTGTTACGTTCTAGCTTGTTCCTAACTATGGCGGGTTTACGTACATTAACATGATCAGCGGTTCCTGAATATGCTCAAGTATTGTTGGCAGTTAATGGAGGTGAAGACTGGCCACCAAGAGATATAAAGATACTATCGGCTTTACATCTCCGTGTAATGGAACGTACGTGTCCTGCCTCTTCTCACAATGAATTATGACCTTTTTGCTGGAAAGGCGAGAGACACTTTGTCGTTGGGTCCAGTTAGTCCCGGCTTTGTCTTATAATCAGTTCCGACTTTAGATTCTTCTGGAAATTTCAAGCGTTGAGTATAAGCGCCCGTCGCAAGCCTTCTCTTGCAGTTACGGACAGATTCTTTAATGAACTTATGCAGCAAAGGCATACTTACTTTTAGTTCAAGCTCCAAACAGTATTCACTAGATTAATACTTTTTAAAATAGTACATGAGTTGTAGCTTGATTAGAAGATATATTTTAATGATTGAAAAAGGAAAGCGGCGCGACAAGGTAGGAAGTCATAGCTAACACTAGATAAGATTTTGTCACCAGGAAAGTGTTTGTGAATTATTCACTTTCTGTGTGTCCCCGAAGCTGAAATTCAATGTGGGATGGCAATGGTTCCTTATGCCATGAAAGCATCAACGCGTATATTTTGTACTTTGTTATCCAATCTGATTGCCACCATACAGAAAACGTTCCTCACAGTTGTAAAATTGCTAAACAAGATGTAATGGAAACTTGTACTTTGATTATTACCCCTTTACGAGTTTTGTAGTAGTAAAGATTATGTGGGATCAATTATCAGTTTATTAGCTTGAACAGATAAAATATCAGATGCTACATGAAACTAATAGAGGGTCATGTAATTGAAGACGTGAGATCAACATTTGCGAGAAACGCGATGATGAGGTGATTATGGCGTTTCTTTTACATAATTTTCAGTTTAGAGCTCACATGCTTAAAATCACTATAATCGGTCGGCGTAAAAGTGTACAACGATGTATATAAGTCATGAACACAGTATTTTCTAAAATTGATTGCAACCAATTGAGCTTTTGCTAATAGAATTTGGGCCATTTTTCAAAGATGGGCAGTGAAAAGAGCAGGGAGAAATTCTTTACGTTTTATTGAATGATTGCAATCAGCTCTAAACACGTTATGGCGAGAGGTTGGCCCAAGGCACAAGATCTTTATGAAGTTGATTGAACACTTGGTGATGATGGACAGTCGTAGTGCCTGTAACGTAAATAAATAGGCTAGTACATATAAAATTGTTCCTTGGGATTGGCATGTTGGGTCGTGTTTTGTATTACGGGCAATTGAGGTGGAAGGATGATGTTTTGATTTGACCACGTTTTAATATTCAATATAAAAGTGGTTGATAAAATCAGGCTAGTTGAGAAAATGACTCGGGAATTACAAATCAATTGATGCATGGCTGTAATTAAGCGAAATTCATGACTCATGAGGCATTGAGCGCAATTAGATCCCTTTACCTTCGACCTTTATGTACATTCTTCACAGCGGGGATTTTCTTTCCTATGGTAATTTTGCCTTAGTATAGCACAATTTTACCGGATGAATCTTTGCACTAGAAAAAATGAATGACAGCTCGCCATGGCACGAAATGCCCGTATGTGAGTTGGTTGATTAAATCGCAATAGTGTAAGCCCTCGTATATAACAAGTACAAGAGCTATGCCAGGTAGGCAACCCAGTAACTGATTTCAAAAGTCAGAAGCGTGTTAGCTCAGCATGGGATTGTGCAAGACTTGTAACAGCGGCTGAAATGAATAGATCACTTGATTGAAGCACCGGTAATCAATTTCTGGAATGACCTCCAACAGTCTGAATCTCTGCAATTAATTTAAAGCGATTTCATCGGAATGATCATCAGAATTAGTCCGGTTAAAAGTCAATTGGATGATGCAGCATTTTTTCTAAATCCAGGGCTACTCTCCAGGGGGCCTTTGGTAAGTAGTCTTAAATATTGCGAAATTTAAAGACTTGGTAAGATAAAGAAAGTGTGACAAATTTTCGAAACCTTGAAATTAAGTAAGTATATTGCGAAAAACAGCATTGCAGTTTCTTCAAAGTCCAGCAGAATTTCTAGGAAAGAAGTTCAAAGAGAATAAATTTTATATCTCAGTTTGCGATTCGACAAAAAAGAGTGACTGCGCTGAACAAGTCTGTTCGTAATTGCAATCCACTTTTGTGCGAATGGTGATGACCAACTAATATTTTGTATCCGCTTAGAATTGAGAAGAGCGGTCATTTAACGCCTCAATAGTGTATAATAACAATACGAAGCAAATTGCCAAGGAACCTTCTCTTCTTGTATATGCATTTTGCTCAAAGTTTGTTGGTAGTTTAAAAAAGGTACATGTCGCATATGGCACCGGTGCAATTTATCCATAACAAAATATGGAATGATGATGATCCAAATGTAGACATTTGCTTGCAGACAGACGTGATGTGATGTCATTGGGAATGAGGTGCGTATATGATTCGAGATTGAAATTCAGAGACGGACATTTAAAATATTCCGTATGAGGAAGATGATGTTACAAGAGATTCACTAATTGCAAATTACTTACTCGTCCTGGGAATAATGCGGGCAGGATAAATATCACGTCTAGCAAGGAAGACGCGCTCTTTTTTCCACCACTCCTTTTCCCACCTTGTCATTTCACAGTCTTTTGACTGACTCTTCCCATAAGACGAGTGTACAAAGTGGTTGATTGTAGACAGACGTGATTTTAAAGCTTTCATTCACACCCGTTACAATAGCGGACAGGAAAGGTTGGAGTCACAACAAATAA
>JAQGBJ010000927.1:0-29315 GCA_034698345.1 Sphaeridia pumilis | reverse complement strand
ACTCAGAGTCAGAACCATATTGTCCAAGTCCAAATGTACCAACTTCAGGCAGATGACAGCCAAATTGGCTCTCAAAGTTATGAACTTCAAATTGTCCAAGTTAGCCAGGACGACAGTGGAGCTACGACTCATCCAGTCGAAGTTGTTTTTGAAGATACCTCGGTCCCCATTACATGCGCAAACAACTGTCTTGTTTGTTTGACACCGATCAACAGAGCCAGCATCCCTGTTGAACAAGGAATCGACACTAGGTCCTTCGTGGACACGCTAATGAAATCAATGAAGCTTTCGCTTGCTGAGAACATTCTGGATATGGAAGGATTTCCGGGATCTTTTCTCTGTGACAAATGTTACTCGGTTGTTAGCGAGACGAGAAATCTGACACAGAAAATCCGCCAAATGGAGCAAGACTTGAGAAATTATGAAAGTATGCTGAAGGATGAAGTGAGAAGAAGTAATTTTGAGAGCAATTACGTCGATTTGGGCTTCGATTCAGCTAACAAGCTTCGGCAGGCTCTCGTTCAACGTGAGTACCAAAAAAAGTACTTTAACAATTAGAATTTAATGCAGTTTTCTAATATATTGCTTAAATATTCCAGAGCTTACTGGTAGAAAATCCATCCAGGAGTTTACAAGTCCTGAAAACGAAATCATAGTTAGCGTGAGTAAACGTGGAAGGCCTCGGAAGTTGAAAAATGTCATAGGTTTAGTGAAACGCAGCAGGCAAAAGCGTAAGCTACCGGCGGTACTGGAACTGGAACATGAGCAGCAGCAAGTACAACTACATGAAACTACCACTGATAACTTCCACATGGTCCATGAAGACCTGGAAACCCAAGAGTTTGAAGACATCAGTGCCCTTGAAGCTGATTCTAGTTCAAATCCAGAACAAGCCACAGTCGGGTCAGCTTTAAGAAGATCTTTACGGCAACTAGCTCCAAAATTGGATAATATGGACAAAGTTTCGTGGGTATGTGAACTCTGTCGTCAGGAATTCGACACCCATGAGGATCTAGAAACGCATGCCTTGGACCATGCAGAGGAAGACTTCCGTTGTCAACTATGTGACAAGACGTTTGATACTGCAAAGAGACTTCAGCTGCATCAGACTATGGGGCACAAACAAGGCGGTTCTCAAGTTATTCGCAAAAAGCCCAAAGGACTTGACAGAGAAGGCGAATACTTCTATGGCGCCAACAAGAAACTCGAGTCGTTTCTTTGTGCTCATTGTGACAACAATTTGCACCGGAAGGACTTCAATGAAATTGAAAATGGAACAGTCAGATTTCCTTGCTCTGAACCTGGATGCAGTAAAACCTATCCGAAATTCGGTATGCTGGTCCGACATCACGAAAAGACTTGCAGAAGCAAACCTAAGAACGAACTGGTTTGCAAAATTTGTTCCAAAGAGTTCTACTCACTCAAGACGCTACAATGTCACATGGCTTCTTTCCACACCAAGGAATACAACTTTTACTGTGAACAATGTGGGGCTGGGGTGCCGAATAGATGGGCCTTGAATAGACACATGCTCGGACACACAGGAGAGCGGAAACACACGTGCCACATCTGTAATCAATCGTTCAAAAGGAAGGACTACCTGATTTTGCACATGAGAAGACATAACAACGACATGCCGTACATGTGTGGACAGTGTGGGAAACGATTCATCAACAAACAAGAACTAAAGCTACATGAAGAACGTCATGATAATGTCAAAAAGTTTCCGTGCCACTTGTGCAATAAGTTGTTTTCGAGCAAGCCTTATGTGGCGAATCATATTTGGGCAACGCATAACAAGGGAAGAACTGCCAGTAAGGCTAAAGGACGCAAGTACTCTCGAGGACTGACCACCTTGATTGAGGATAAACTCTTGGAAGTTCCGGAAGGAAACTACCGTCTTGCTCGAGTAAGGACAGATGCTCAAATAATTAATTTGGATGTTGATGTTGCGGAAGTTACGGCTATGGATTACGATCATCCTGAAGTTGAAACAACACCTGAAGTGACAACTACAGTTACGATTGGGCTTGATGAAGTCAGTCAGGGGTATCAAAATGTACAAGAACACATGTAACTGGACCTAGAAGTTGATGTAGCTTTACGCATAGCAGTATTTTTGATATCGTAAAATCGTAATATCAGTGTGCAACAAATAAAAGATTAGTAAGAGTAAATCAAGTACGTTTTTAGCATAACAACTTTGTTGATTATTGCCATGAATTCGGGAAAATGAGCACGTAAATTCACAGCAAATCTTACATGTATACTCTAGCGTAACATAATTAAATTCAAAACAGCAAACGCTTAAAATCTAATTCCTAGTGCGAATGCTCGTGTTTACATACCTGAAGAAAGCGATCTAATCGCTCAACTTAAGACAATGAAAGCAAGGTACAGAAATGTGGCGCATCAAGCTTAAATAATTAAATTACAGCCGACTCTTTTCGGCTTCAGCTAATCCCTGAGTTTGAGTCCAGTCACCGGCGGCAGCAGGGCTTGCAACAGTTTCCAGTTCATCCCTAGCATACCGAGCCAATTCAACTTCCATGCCGAGTTTTCCAGCAAGGATACCATGAACTTCCATCCGATTCCAAATGACGCTCATGAATATACAAAATGAAAACACAAGTACAAGCAAAGCTTGAGCAGTTGCTTTGGCGTAGCCCATAATTCCATCCAAGCTGAACGACGACACAACCAACAGGAGCAGCAATATCACAAACGCAAGTCCGTAGTAGAAACTTTTGGCAGTTTGCAGGTGTCCGAGAGCTTGATTGCAGATTTCAATTGATTCTTGAAGGGTAGCTTTCGTGTGGAGGCAGCCGGGGTTCGGCACTTCAATGCTTTCCGCAATGGACTTGTTCACTTTGAGCTTGACAACAACAGCTTCGTGATCCGAATAACTAAACGGCTTTCCGGGTACTCGATTTGGCCACGGTGTTTCGCATCCCATTATCTTGGAATTCACATGTTTCCCATTGCGGTACATGACATAATCAATTCGTTTGCCATTTGGGCACATCTTGAGAGAAGCTCGATCCGTGTAGCTGTTTTCTGGAGATTGACACGTACTTCCGCCCTTTTCATCAGGTCCTGGTAACACTCCAGTGAGTTCGCACCAGGCGTCTCGTAGGTTAGCTGTCTTCAATACGACTCTGTAGGCCAAGTCTCCTGGTTCAGTGTTCAAGTCTCCGGCCACGATCGCAAGATCGACGTCTTGCGAACTCAGCGAAATGAATTGAGCAGTGTCAAAGGCTTGTGTGACCCGGTGAGCTACGTATTCGTCATTGTCCCGGTTGTATTCAGCGTGAAGGTGGGTCACGAACAAGTTGATTTTGAGACCTCGGTAGATTGTCTGAGCCAAGCCGATTCCTTTGCCACCGAACCAGTCGCCGTGGTAGACTTTGTGGACGTAGCCATTCACAGCCCACTGATGGAAGAAGACGAATGTTATGGGGGATTTTGACAGAATGCAAATCCCTGCGCCGATAACACCACTGTAGAAGTAGTGTGAGTATGGCAGAACCGAGATGACTTTACTCTGTATTTTCTCAAAATCTTCTGTCGTCCAGATTTCTTGCAAAAAGACAAAGTCGTATTTGCCGGTGGTCAGCTGTTCAGCGATAGCCGCAACTCGTTCGGCGCGATCTGATGAAACGCCTTTGATGCCCCAGCAGTTGAGCGTGAGAACGGTGATTTCGGTTTCCATTTTCATTGCTTCGTTGCTCACAGATGACTAGTGAGAGTAGTCGATCGTTGTACCAGCTGTATCAAGTTGAATAGAACGTTAGGCTTGATAGGTTATTCAATCATTCATTCCACCATATGCCTGGAATCTCTTATCAAACGACCACAGCACACGCAAGACAGTTCTATAGCTTTCAGTCAGTTGAGCAGCTGCAGCCTAAATGCTTATTGATCGATCAGTGGCAAACTGAATTACACTGATTGTATGACTGTAATAAACAACGACTTACTTGTTCTCTTCTTCTGAATTCGTTGCGATTGATGCAGCCCAAGTCAAGTCGAGCAGTGGATTTGATCAACAACTGAAGGATTCTGTCCTACGAAAACAAGTGTGTAAGAAAATGGTTCACCTTTGAGTTAGTAAATGAAAGTTTTTTTATGGCAATGTTTAAAGCTTACCTAATTCTCAATCGGGAGCCTAATATTTACTTCACAACTGTCATCTTATACGAGCCTTAATTTCCATTCCCCCTCCACCTCTGTCCCTAGACTTCCAAATCAGGGTGTTTTCATTTATAAAATACGAAGAATGTGTTCCTTATTTGTACGAAATCTGGTGTAATTACCTCCATATTAATTTAAAATTCAAGTACACAATTGAACCGATAAGAATCTTTTGACTTTGGACTGTGGCTGTGAGTTAATCGTCATCTTCCGACATCTGACAGGAGGAGCGCGCGAAACAGGAAAATTTCAAACGTGTAAACAAACACCTTGCATAATTTTCTTTCCTGCATCTGTTTCACTGTGTTTACATGCAGTTTTCGTGCCCCGTTTTATTCATCCGTGGGCGAATGAATAAAACAGACTACGTTTTTACTTGTACGTATGTTTAGTTCAAAACCACAAACATCGTACATGTATCAGAATTGTCTGGTTTGAGGTAACAGCAGGTAAGATTCGGTGCCACAAAATTCATCAGTTCAAAGAAAAATGGCGCAATGCGACATTTACCTTCAGCCTGTTGGAATGCTCTTGAAGGACATGAAATTGCCAGTCATTGATTCTTACTGTTTGATTCATGCTGATCTTAAGTGAATCGTAAACATTTGTCGAGCACTCATGTTCTTCGAGTAATTTTCTGTTTGTTTGTTTTGTTCAATCAGCTGCTATTTTCGTTCCATGAGTTTTAATTAAAGTTTGATTTGACTTTGAAAGGTTGGCACATGCGACAAAGTCTTGGAGCTGTAATTCAATTTCGGCCAGTAATCTACGTGAAGCTGTGATGGTAGGTTGGAAAATGAACTTTTAAACAACACATTCCTGGAAAATACATGGATTCACTAATCAAAAGTTTGTTTGGTTTACAGGGTTAAGCTTGCAATTACGTACTTGCAAACATGAGTCGACCCAATTCCCCATTGAAGTCATCATTGATGGACGACGGAGGATCATCTTCGGATGAAGCAGAACTCGTCGGATCCCCAAAAAGGTCAAAGGCTAACATCGACGACACAATTCTGTCAGGAAGTGTTCGATCAGCTTCCTACAATATTGTCTTCCAAGTATCTCTTCGAATATTCACCTTCCTTCTGAATGCCTTCATCTTGCGCTACGTGAACCATGACGTTCTGGGAGTCTGCAATGTTCGCCTGGCCTTGCTACAGTCGACGGTTGGATTCCTTAGCAGAGAACCCTTCAGAAGAGCTTGCCAGCGAAAAAGGGAAACGGATAAATGGTCTGAGACGGTCAACTTGTTGTGGTTCGTGGTACCGAACACTGGAATTTGGACAGTGGTTTTTGGGTACTTGTGGAGTAACGTCTGGACAAGACCATCTGATGCCGTGACTACGGACTACGTCGCCAGCATCTGGCTAATGTGCGCTGCCTTGATGGTGGATGCTGTTTGTGAAATCCCGTTCAATATCGGTCAGTACTTCATGTACACAAAGCTGAGGATCATTTCCGACAGTCTGATAGTTGGAATACGGTCCGTGCTACTGTGTTTCGCTGTTGTCTTTGTACCTGGAAAAGCAGTTCTCTTCTACGCCTTCGGGAACCTGATCGCTGCGATAGTTTGCTGTGGAGCTTACTACGGCTACTTTTATTACATCATCCATGTGAAACCTGATCGAGAGTTGCCGTTTACTTCGATACATGAATTCCTACCCAACTTCAAAGCTTTTAAAGTACCAAGAGATCTGGCGAAGCTGACCTTCAGTTTTCTGAAACAAGGATTCATGAAGCAACTGCTGACTGAAGGCGAACGATACATGATGACTGTCTTCGACATGCTGACTTTTGAAGAGCAAGGACTGTATGATCTAGTCTCAAACCTGGGATCCTTAGCTGCCCGATTTGTGTTCCTGCCCATTGAGGAAAGTTCGTACGCCTACTTCTCTCAAACGATGAATCGACGTCCCATTTTCGCTTCGTGGGACAAGGAAGCTTCGAGACACTGTGCCTTTGTGCTTGGAACTCTAGTCCGGGTCATGTTACTTATTGGATTGATTGCTGTCACGTATGGTCTGCCGTACAGCAATTCTGTACTTCATTTGTACGGAGGGGAAAAGCTTAGTGCTGCAACAATAGCTACGAGACTCCTGCAAGCAAACTGTGTTTACATCCTTGTAATGGCTGTCAATGGAGTAACCGAGACGTTTACCTTCGCTGTGATGAACCAAGATCAGATGGACCGATTTAACACGAAATTGGTCATGTTCTCCGCAGTGTTTCTGCTAGCCTCAGCTGTCTTCGTACGGATGTTCGGCAGCGTTGGATTTTTCATAGCTAATGGCTTTAACATGTCTTTGAGAGTCTACCACAGTGTTGAACTGATCAAGGATGTGTTCTCAAGGTGTGACTTTAGCCCCTTAGAATATTGGAAATTGAAAAGATTCGTGTTATTTACTTTTCCAACTGCCTTTGTGCTTATCACTTTGCCACAATTTGTGTTTCAATATGGAATGGTTTTACACGTAGCAATCGGACTTGTTGTCTTTGCAACCAATTGCGCAATTATTTATGCCCATGAGAAAGACTTGTTACACTTTTTCGTTCAGATGTTTAAAAGCAAACGTTCGTAGGACGAGAGATTGCTTGCGAGTAGTGATTATAAACCTGAGATTCGAGATAAGACTCTTATTATATTACTCTTATTATCATAAGAGAGTTTGTTCTTTTGAAGAGAATTTTAATGTATTTTACTGTGAGTTTTATGATAACGATGCATTAAAGTCTTGATTACCGATGAACTCTTTTTCACTCGTCGGTAAAGCTCATGTACAGAAAAGTTACAAGAAAGTAGATTTTGGCATTTCAATAATTTTGGCAAAATTATGAATATGAAGGCTACTGGCCATAGAAAAAACAGTATATATCATCATCTTGAGCTTATCCACGAATGAAAATTCAGTTTGGCAAGAATACGAAAATATATGCATCTGCTGACGACTGGACAGTTAGCTCTTACAGACTTACAGATTAACCTCCGTAGCCGCCCCCGGTTGACCACGGGTTGGAACTGGATCCTCCGCCGCTGGATGAACCTCCTGAGGATCCTTGTTGACCCCAGCCGCCGCTGCTACCGCCGGAAGAACCGCCTTGATTTCCACCTTGTTGACCCCAACCGCCGCTGCTGCCGCCTGAAGAGCCTCCCTGACTTCCACCCTGTTGGCCCCAGCCGCCGCTGCTGCCGCCTGAAGAACCGCCCTGCTGACCACCTCCTTGTTGCTGTCCCCAGCCACCTGAAGAACCTCCCTGCTGACCACCTCCCTGTTGCTGTTGGCCCCAACCTCCTTGTTGTTGTGAGCCTCCGGAAGAGCTGCCCCCACCGCTAGATTGGCCCCATCCGCCTTGTTGACCTCCGGATGAGCTACCCCCTGAACCTCCTTGCTGACCTCCTTGAGAACTGCCCCAACCGCCTCCTAGATTAGCCATGTTCCAGCTGGTCGAGCTGCCGCCTGAACCTCCTTGGCTGCCACCTTGCTGTCCCCATCCTCCGGAGCTCCCGCCCTGCTGTCCACCTTGTTGACCGCCCTGCTGCTGTCCCCAACCCTGTTGTGAGCCTCCTTGTTGCCCTCCCTGTTGACCGCCCCCTTGTTGCTGTCCCCAGCCACCCGAAGAACCTCCTTGCTGACCGCCTTGTTGCTGTCCCCAGCCACCAGAGCTACCGCCCTGCTGCCCGCCTTGTTGCTGTCCCCAACCCTGTTGTGAGCCTCCTTGTTGACCTCCCTGCTGACCGCCTCCTTGTTGCTGTCCCCATCCACTGGAAGAACCTCCTTGCTGCCCACCTTGTTGACCACCTTGTTGACCACCTTGTTGACCACCTTGTTGCTGTCCCCAGCCACCAGAACTGCCGCCTTGCTGACCGCCCTGTTGCTGCTGTCCCCAACCCTGCTGACCACCTCCTTGTTGGCCTCCCTGCTGGCCGCCTCCTTGTTGCTGTCCCCAGCCACCCGAAGAACCTCCGCTCGGAGCTGGATGCATGGCAGTTCCCTGTACGAAATTCAAGTTGAGATCATCGTTCCAAATGGTTTACAATTGGCGACTTCGTTCGATCATTGCGTGTTAAAAGGTTAGTGTAACGACAAGAGACAAAACTAACTAAAAGCAGTGTGAGTGAAGCGTTATCAAACCTGGTACTTGACTTGAGCGTTATAACCGTTTTTCCAATCTGCGGTGTACGTTACGATTTGAAGTCTGCCGTCAGGAAGTTTTACTTGATATTGTCCCTTTACTTGGTTACCATCACTTTGTTCTTGCTGAGCAAACTGTGTGCCTGAATATCCGTCATTTACGCCATAGTCAAACTTGTAAGGTCGAGGCGAGGACTACAATAGCAACAACAGGAGCCGAAATATCACAAATCGTAATTCGATCTAATAGCACGTGGATGTAATCAGTGATAATTGTTTACTACATGTTCTGGTCCTACGACTTGAGAGTTGGAAAACGTAGCCCAGTTTTCACTTTACCTGTTGCTGTCCCTGAGAAGAGCTTCCCCAACCACCTTGCTGGCCTCCGGAAGAGCCGCCACCGCCGCTAGACTGACCCCAACCTCCCTGCTGCTGAGAGCCGCCTTGAGAGCCGCCACCGGAAGAAGCTCCTTGCGAGCCCCAACCTTGCTGAGAGCCTCCAGTAGAGCCACCAGAAGACCCTCCACTAGACTGGCCCCAACCTCCTCCTTGTTGAGAACCACCTGAGGATCCACCGCTCGACTGGCCCCAATTCTGAGGCTTGCCGTGCGTTGTCGCAGCAAGGCCTAAAGCCACCGCCAAGATCACAGCCTGAAATGGAAAAATTTAGATGGTCAGTATTCAGAAGTCAGTTGGAGTAAAATATTTCCCAAGTCTTCAGAAATCCAAAATCATACCTGGAATTTCCGGGATCTCATCATTGTCGTACTGGTTGACACCACTGGAATGGAGCACAAACAATTTCGTAAACTTGTTTCAAGTTGCTATGATTAAGCTCGAAGCCGCCTACTGTTTGGAAGCTCAAGTCGAAGTGCGATGATTTGAGTTTGTGACGAATCCTTTTATATAGTCCACGCAAAACTCTGTCTGAAACTCAAGTTTGGGCTTCTTGAAGAGAAGGAGCCGCAAACACATTTAAAACAATGAAAGAGTAGCAACAACAATTCTTACAGACTATGACAATTAGACCACCGCATGATTATTTACAACGACGCGACACTCGTAATCACTTTTTCTTTCGTTGCAGTGGACTCTGAACAAGCCCTTGCATGTATGTACATGCATCAAACATTGTTGCCGATTGTCGCAACTTGGCTGTGAAATGGAGTCGGAAGTCCAGCAATTGGGGCAGACAAGTGTGGCCACAAAAACATATTACATTAAATAACTTGCTGATTGATTTGATTGATTGTCATTTGTCATTGCTTTACGGACTTTGGTTTGTTGACAATGGCCATAAGGTATTAAGGTATCGCCTGCTGAGCCTCGTCGCCAGTTCAGCTTCTTGCCAGAAAGTTGCCAGTGGATTGCGTGCATTTGAGGAGAAAATTAACAAAATGATATATCAATTTCTCTTTGGTGAAGTCAGCGTCTCAATACATAGTTATTTTTGGCTAATACTTAATTAAAACGTATCAACAATCAATGAGCCATGCGTCATTTTGCAACTCTCAGTTAATTCAAGCTTTGCCGCGTCTACCACTGTGTCAAACGAGAAGTATATATGTAATAGAAAATTGAAGGGAATTATCTTTGCTCGGATGAAGAAGAATGCAATACGATCATGTAGTTGGATTAGTGTGAAGTTTCTGCCATTTGAGGCATTGCAATAATTTGTTTAGCATTATGTCAGGGTTGAGTGCCGGAAGAAAGTGAGTGTGAGCCAATTCAAAAGTCGGCTTTTTGTCCACAGTTTGTCAAGTGAATTTAGGACACGGGCCTTTTTTATACTTGACAAAAGTGCATCATAATATGTAACAACAATGCAGTGTAATAATGAAAATTTGAAAACGTTTGTAAATATCCTCCTTGTTCGGATGATATAACAAAAAAGCTTGGTGTGGCGTCATTTTCACCGAACTTCAAAGGACCGCAAGGAACCTCATGCCGTTCAATATAGTATAATATACATAATACGTTTCATAACCAAGGAAGCCGTTTCAAATTCAGAATTTTCTTCCGTCCGACAATTGGTCAACGTCAACAACTCGACAAGTCGACGTTTCTGAAACAAGTTATGCGACATATTCCAAGTACCTGGAGCCTGTTTCGCCTCCGGGCGAATTACTCATGCATGGATCAAATGCCTCCAAACTATTTCCAGAATCGCCTTCAACCCTTTGCCTATACAACGACCCACAACCCAAGAAGTGTCTCAGCCATGCCATCAACTCGAAACGTTCTTCTTAAAGAATGACGACCAGGGCTTGAAGCATTCCAGTTGCTCGCCAGCCTCCAGAAGAGACGTTCCAGCAATCAAAGCTTCCTCCAATCAACTGAACTATCCCAGCGAAAGATTCTTGGTAAAATTGGGCTGGGAATCTGTCAAGGAGTCCTCGGTGCCTGGAGTGATTAGTAAATCCCTGAGATCCGGTTTCATCTCTCCATCTAACAGCTTCAGGTAAAATCTTTGTATGAGACTCTATAGAGTAAAAGTTGCAAAATACTCGCATCAGCTTCATCTTGTTATGATGAGATCAACTGGCAAGTTCCAAGAATTGGCAAATTCGCAATGCTCCCTCACTCGCAGAATCATGTTAGATATCAGAGACCTCCATCTTCACTCACTCAGTTAACCAGCAGCGTATCTCAAGCTCGGAATCTCGACAAGTTTCCGACACTGGGAAAAATAACATTATATAGCAACTAGCAACCTAATGAGCCAACTGCGTCGCTTGATGGAAAGCAGCTCTTCTTTAGCTCCATTTTCCAAGAAATCGTTTCCGAGAAACTTGATTCTGTCAAATGACTACATCCATACACACGCAACCAAATGATTTACCGATTTCTTGTACTCTTTTGCCGTCGACCGTCGATCCAGTTCGGGAACTTCAAATAACCTCTCTCTTCATTCACAATCAGAACTTCTTGAAGTTGACAACTGTTTTTACTTGATCAGCAGATCTCAAGCAAAATGGCTTCACAATTAAGTACCTGCTTCCAGTACCTGATGATGACCTGTTTCGCGATCCTGCTGCTGCTTGTCAACCTGGAATCCACAACCGCTTCAGTGATTCCATCATCAGACGCTTCGAGCTTGACGATCGACCAACTCCTGGCTGCAGCCTCAACTTCGGAGGAAGGTCAAGCAAGTCGTGTAATTCCGTACCTGCCGTTGAAGGACCCACGTGTCCTGAAACACCTGAAACAGAAGCCGAATCCACCCAACCAAGTTGACCCAAGAGGAGATGAACCTCAAGCCGAAAGGATTCTGCAGCTACTTCTTGCCAGGTAAGGGTTTTGTGTTTATTTGATTGATTGAACCTTCCACCGAATACTAACAGAGAGAGACGTTATATTTTTGAAACTCCTAAGGCTTGGAATAGCGGAGCTGCCGGGGCATACTGAAAGACCTGAAGTGAATCGCCACATTGCTGGTATGTTCACCATAACTTTTTGAGTGAAGAATCAATTTAAATGATGTTAACTGTAGATTTCAATTACAGAAATTTGTGGCCAGAGTGCAACGCTTACATGTGGAAAAATGGCCGTTCAGGAAACCGGCATGGGTCACAAGGACCTTGGCGCCAAATGCGACGCTCGCAAGGTCAGTGTCGAGAGAACTTTTTTAAATTCGCATCATGTGATAGCAGTTTGCTGAAATCTGTTTCAACATCTGAAAGCTTTGTAGAATTTTAAAATGCTAACTTTTTCCCCGCAGGCATTCCTCTACTGTATTGAAGAAGCGAGAGCAGACTGCAAAAGCAAGATTCTCAACCAACAACGTTACCCGATTCTCCCGCCACTCGACCAAATTGAAGCTTTTCAGCGACTAGTCAAACACTCGCTGTGGACCGGCGGAGGATGTCTTCTCGCCTATTAACGAAACGACACGGCATGTCAACGTTGACAAGGTGTGAAATCCTCCTTGTCACCAATCTTCCAAGGGGAGGCCGCAGATTCTTTAGATTTTTTGCCATTCTTCCTGTGCTAAAATGCAACTGGTGGTGCTGAGAGATTACAAGAGATTAGATTCAAGATTTGCAGCAGGATTTCTCATGACTCTTTTAACAAACTTGCGGAAATGATATTGAGCTGTAAATATAACTGGGAAACTTTAATTTCCGTGAAACTGAACTGTCTGCTGATACTCGCTGAAGAGATCTCAATGTTAAATGTACAACAGTTGGTTCATGAAATTGTCTGGCTTGATTGTAATTTATGCGTGAATTTAAGAAAATATTAAAACCTTATCTCAACTTCAGATTGATATCGTTCGTAGTGTTGATTATTACAAGAATTAAACAACCTTTGGCATCATTAGAATCAGGTTTCAAACTGGACTGTCTCCAGCTGCGGCTTCAGTGGCTTCATTATCTTCCTTTTTCGGAGCTGGTGTGAAGTCCTCTTCTTCGGCAATCGGCACTGCAAGTTCGTCGATCGACTTTTTCCGTTCTTCAAGTCGGGCGTCCCGCTCTTCCGCTGTGAATCGAACCAAGAGAATGTTGAAGCTTTCTTACAGTTTTCAAAGGAGTAAACGGTTGGGGAAAGAAAGCTTAATGTATAATTCAACCGTACCTAATTTTTCCAGGTGTTTGGAAACACATTGCCACATCAGGAATCCAATCAGCATGAAGACAATGAGACCAACACATATTAGTGGAATCACGATGGTACTGCGAACACGAAAAAAAAGCAAATTTATGATGGATTTCGCACTTTTGAAGAAAAACTGGACATGTCACAACTCACTTGCTAGCGATGGTGATTTCTGAAGCAGGCTCCATTTTTGCGCTTGCAGAATCGGCTTCAATGGAGGAAAATGTCGATACCGGATCAAGCAACGTCTGGTCCAAGGGAGCCACTGGTCCGTTCTGATAGTCCATTTTCCCGGGCTTGGCCGAAACGTTGCAAAAAATACAACTGGTTTCTTCGCCTACCAAAATATGCTGGTGACAAATTGAGCTCGGCAGGTTTAAAGAGCTTATTAAGATGCCTAAAGAAATTGGCGAATTTTTTGAAACTTGCAAGAACACATGTAACAACTAGTTTTCTATTACTAGCGCCCAAAAGTTGTATGTAACTGAAGCTGCGGGCTTTGCTAAAAGCAGTCTTTTGGGGAAAGTGAAGGAAGATGCCAGGGATTTAGCAGACATGGCAAAAATATATACAAGCGTCAGGAGTAGCTTCATTCGGCAAATCTAGCCGCAATATCGAGTATATTCCTTTTTGGTGGTACCAAATTGCATGCTTCAATACTCAAAGTAAAAAAAGCTACATTCTAGCAAGAATACCGGAAAAATTCCCACAGTATGATTCCCTATTAATAGAGCGCCCTATTGCTGGTTGCTGGTTTACGTAGCTGTCTGTTGTAAAAAAGTTGTTGGATCTGAGCCAACACTCGCAGTCAGTGGGCTGTTTATACAGTACAAAAAATGTGATGGTTTCTCTCCCTCGTTTACGACTTGCTCATAATTCACTTCAGCTTTTAGAATTTTGCCGGATTCAAACAGTACAACTGTGATTGAATAGTCGATTGGAAAATACAAAAAAAGTTTCGTATCTGCTACAAGTTGAGTCGCATTCTGAACGTAGGCAAACAGAACATTATCATCAGGCCACATCTAATTTGCCATGACTTTTCGTTTAATTTTCATATCTTCTATCATCTAGATTTCAGTAATTCTGCTAAATCCGAAGGTACTAATACGAATATCACTCTCTCACAATCACCACAAAAGTGGTAGGTTCCATTAATACAATTTGGAAGAACGTAGGTAAAGTAGTAGTAGTGGTAGTACAATTCCCATTAACACTTGCAAAACCTACTCCTCGAGATAAAATCATTGACTAAAGATTAGGTTTCATCAAAGAGATAGAATACTTATATAACTAACAATACAATATAAATGCACCAGACCAGATTATAATGACTTATTTATAACATCGCGATTGTGAACGTTACGTGATGATTAAGATTTCAGAATGCTCAATTTTCAAGCGTAGTTGCTAAAATCAGTCTTAAGTTTAATGGTATTTGCAGTAGAGTTGGCTGAACTAGCTGGAATGACTTTTTCGTCTGCTTTCTGAAGTTTGCTGTTCTTCACCGCACTCTCCAGTTTGAGCCTCATTTCGCTTGACCGATTCATCAACAAACGGAATTCCTGTAAGTACACAAGATGTTAAGACCTTGCAAACCATTGGGTCATATGAACTAAAGTTGATAATTGAACTTACTTGTGGATACTGTGGACCAATTTTAATGAGCTTTTGTAAGCTGATATCATGAAGTTGCCGTCTGTACTGGTTCACAGACGAAAGCTGCGTTGTTGGTTCCAGCAAGAAGCTAATTAGCACTGGTACGATGAGGGTGAGCATTTGAATTCCTGTAAGCAAGTGAAAAATGTTAGAACTTTTTTCGCAAATACTTTGGACGTGATCTAGCCTATGCTCGAGCTCAAATTCTAGATTTCTGACGATCACTGACCTTGTTGGGAAGTCCCTAGCAGCATTTTTGATCAAGTATCATCGTTAAATCTAGTTTAACTTTAATTTTGTGGTGAATCAAAGTATGAAGCGGATTTCCGCAAACTTACGTTTTTCGGCGCTGTCCACCAGATGAACCAAAGAGTGCAGAACGTTGACACATTGTACGATAAACTCAAGATGCGATTTTGATTTAACTAGCTGCGTGCTGTCACTGTACAAGACTTCAAGTATTCTGGGGGCTAGTGCGTGAATGAAATGAGTGGCTATCGAACGGTCTACCTTCTCGAAGACTTCGCAGATTTGAGCAACTGAATGCGTGCGTACCTGGAATCCCAAATGTTGATACAACTTAAACGTGATAAACAACTTCGATGTTGTACATATACAACTTACATAGTCATCATCACTTTGTAAAGCCTGCTGATACAAGTTGATTGACGGGTACATGACGTTTGGAATGCGTAAAAGTTGTGGCGGTGTTTCTCGCAAGAAAATGGTTATCGCAGCAAGTAGATTTACTGAACCTTCCCTCGTTGTACAGCTATTGTCGTCTCCACCTGCAAAACGATTAATAAAGAAAATTAATTCACTTTTGACAATACACACACAAGATTTGGATAGAATTGTACCTGTTTTAGCCAGGTCCAAAAGTTTGGCCAATGTGCTCAGCAAGTATTTCTCCCAGTTCGGATCATTATTCAAGCGGTGTCCTGCTATACGCTTGTAACAGCTTAATACTGAAGCGCTGGTTGTGTTGTCGTGGGCGTACTCGCCGAGTACACATGTCGTAAGGTATAGAATCGTCGGCTGGATTGATACCGATTCTAAAACAAATTGAAGCACTGTAAATTTTGCAGTTTACCCAGGCCTTTAAACATCTTCAGGTTGCTTTTACCTTCATCTGAAGGGCAAACGTCAGGTAAAAGCTCTAAACATCTGACGGTTTCTGCCATTAGAATTCCATTCTCCTCCACACTTCCACTTGGTTTCAAGTGAAAGCCAGAGATGTTGGAATTCAACACTCGAACCTTTTGCATCAGCAAGCAGAATACAACCTCCAGGATCGACATGATTAGCGATTTTTCTTCTGTTTCTTTTGTGGAATTATTTTCGTCTGTTCCATTTTCATTTTCTGCAGAAATCGAAGTGAAATTTAGCATGTGTAAACGCAATTTTATTTTATTAAAACCAAACTTACCAACAGCATGCCCATTCGTGAGCTTCTTGTCTTTTACTGCATCAATTATAAGCTGCAGAACTTGGATCACCAATTTTTGCACGCGAATGTCGCATCTTGTAACGAGTTGTCTGCAATAAAATACAATACAGTAAACAGCCTGACCTCAGAGTTCTAAAATGTGGTCTCCCCAAAGTAAAGTTCACAAGCTTGTTGTATCTTACCGGTGAAGGACACTGCAAAGTTCAACAGCTATGGATTCTTCTTTCATCAAAACTTCTCTTGGCCACTTCGAATTCATTAAAGCCCACAAACTTTTTAAATATTTTTCCACTACGTCCACTGGGTCCGAAAATGGTTGCAAACACAAAGCTTCCAAGCTAAGACCTGCAATAAAGACTAAAGTTTTAAGAAATCTCATAAATGACCCAGTGAGGTTTTCATAAAGGAAAGTAATACAAAATATTACCAAACACAAGATGGAAATTCGTGACTCTCGATTCAGTATCCGGTGTGTCGGCTGATTCATCGCTCATTGCGGAAATGCAAATAGCGGCAGCGAGCAAAACAGGAGGCCATGCATCTTTGTAGAAGTCCTTGACAAGATCCTTTGTCTCGTTTGAGAAAAATGCACCCCCTTCCCTTGGGAGTTGGGGCGAAAATTCTTGTGGCAGTTCAATCAACGCTCGATCTCTCAAGACAGACAGCCATAAGGGAGACAATACCTCAAGTTCCGGTTTCACAAGCTCCAATAGGTGATTCTTCGATTTCGTGTTCCCGCTATTTCAAATGAGCATAAATTGATTCTGAACGTCAAACTAATTGGTCTTAATTTGTGTAATTGACTTGACTAACCGAATGATGTCTATCAAGTTATCGTTGGCTTGTAAACCATTCTCCACAGACGATATAAAGACCTGGGCCCAGGCTTTCAAAACAGCTAACTTTTCTAGTGTGTTAGCGCTTTCATTGTAGTCAGGTAGAGTTGGCTTATTCCGAACATTCTCCAACGCTGAGACCATCAGAGTATGTACACGACGAAGATCTTCTCCTCCTTGACTGTTGCCACAGATCCAAGCACTGCATACGCGACACGCTGTCGCCTTGACGAAAGGATCCGTTTCAGGGGCAAATGCTGGTCGCAGTGCAGCTCCTACTTGAGCTTGGAACTGTTCAAGAATTGACGATGTAGGGAAGTATGGATCTCTCATGTGCGCAAACTTGTCAATGATAGTTTCCAGGTTAAGTAGCCCTTCAAGCCTTAGCTGGTCAGAATTGCTAGTAGCTCCCATGAAGAACATTCGAATGAGATCCGATAAATGCTTGACAAGGTCTAAAGCACAAAGAACACGAAAATAAAGTGAATGAAGTTGGTAAGTATTTTCGCGCAGTACATATAGCTCATTACCAGTTCCGGTTTCATTGACTATGAAAGGAGAAGTAATTAGGATTTTCCGCACACACTCAGCAGCAAACACCCGCGATGTCCACTTGGAATTAGAAGCGGCATTAGCTGTTGCACTAGGTTCGTCCACTTTGATTTGATCTTCATCATCGGATTCCGCACCACCGTCATCTGCAGCTCCATCATCCAGTCCGGCATCTAAAATGCAGTATCTTTTTACTTCCATTCAGTATTTCACAGTACAATTTTGTACAATTCATACCACATGTCAAGATGCTTTTGCATAAGGCAATCGACGCTTGCAGCTGTGCCTTATCGGTGTAGGTGATGGTCAGGACACTAGTCAGAGTGTCCTTGATGCCTCTTCGAAGAACATCATCAGATTCCGTATCCAGCATCGCGAACAACATTCCAGTCAAACCATATTCTGCGTTTTCACATTCTAAACAAATCAATAACGTATGGTTAAAACAATCAGTAAGAAAAGTTCAAATTGATTCTAGGACGCGAATTACCTTCATCTGCTCCACAAATGCTTGCGAATTTTGAGCACACTACTGCTGAATCCTTTTGACTAACTTGCCTCAAGCAGTCCACTGCAGAACGCCTTAAAGCTAGATTGGAGCTCCGTAAAGATCTCTGCGTAAATAAGAAATTATTTCAAAAATCAAAATTAACCTTCAGACTTAAAATTACAAATATGTTTTTCACTTACATAAAGAACAGGAATGAGCACTTCCAGGTTAACAGATCCTCCAAACATGTGCAGTCGCTGAAAACAAGTTATGGCCTCATTTTGAACCAAGGCATGCTCTTCACTTCGTGCCAACAGGGAGCAACCCTGCTCAAAGGATGCTTTGATCCCTTGAACTTCCTTGAGACTGGTGACTGCAAAAAAATTGTGGATGTACAATTACATGTACGCTGCCATATTTATGCCCTAGGGTACTTGTCATCTCACTTTGAAGTTCAGGACCAACTCCAGTAATCAACGCCGCCAGCATTTTTCCAGTCGCTTGCCTGAGATCAACAGTGGAAAGTGGTACGGTAGCGATCTGCTTCATGACTAAAGACAGAGATGGCTCCACGTAAGTTCGGAACAAGGGACCACCGGTGTCTGCTATGAGTGCCAATGAATGTAGCGCCCACATCTAAAAACAAATTATGGAATTACGAAAATTTGGTGATAAAACGATGCCTCACATGAAACAAACCAATACCGTAGCATTAATTACCTGGGTTTCTGGCGAGCTGCTATCTTGTGCTAGGTTCAACAAGATGGAAACACTGCCATGCTGGTGACGAGAAGAATCCATGCCTCCCAGATACTTGTGCAGGCAACCGAGAGCTAATGAATGTCCAGTACGGCTTGCAATTTCTCTGCTCATTTTCAACTTCTCTCCGCATAACTGAGCCATTTCAAATGTGAATTTGGGATCTGAGATGGCTTGAGCGATTCGGCCAAGTACTTCAGCAGAAGCACATCGAATAGTTGGGCTAGTATGCGACAGTGCACTCTAAAAAACCAAATACGTCGAAAAATTCATATTACCACTCGTATCGAAAACTTCAAGTCTCAAGCGTACCACGACTAGCTGTTGAGATATTGCCTGGAGTTCTTCTGTCGCTTTGTTCTCTTTCTTTGTTATGGAATCATTAGCGTTGTTGAGTTTTCGTACTGCTTTCATAGCGCAAAGTAACGCGCTGTAGATGTTAATCAGTACTGCTTCTTTTCTTGCATACTTGGTAACTTTTAAGCATTCCACAAAATGGTCGATTAGCTGAGATCTGTGTTTCGTAGACACATGTGGGTACAAGATTCCAAACAGTTCGATAGCAGCGTCAATTACGGCCACTCCAAGAGGTAAAGGCACAGGCACTTCCGCATCCTGTAATGATTGACACACGTTAATTCAGTAGCTCAATATTCATGACAAAACTACTTAGGATGGGAACGCTACATCGCACCTGTGCTTGTCCGTGCCTGTAAAGGCTACATGGGTCATGTTCCAAAGCTCCAGAGCCTGCAGCACCAGTCGGTTGCAACTGTAAAAGGAAATATCAGTAAACAAGAGAATACATTCATTTTCGAAAATATTATTGCTTGCGCTACGCAACAAAAATATAACTAGAAAAAAACTTTTGCTTGAAACTACATCGAAAGTGGCGGCAATAAAAGCTCTGAACAAGAATGAATCGTGAGTGTATTGATCAACCTGGTAATTCTGTGAGACACAATTAAGACATACGCATAAAGTGCAGCAGAGAAAAAGAAATGTTCACGTTTGTTAGGAATTCGTTAGCTTTTGGAATCAGGATGGAACAGAGTATACTGACCTGGTCCTCGATTGACATGTGGTCACTGACTAGGGAGTGAAATATCGAGTTTGCTTGGCACACTCTAGTAAATACGGAAGTTGTCGTATTAGCTGCGTTGTCATTCAAAGTGAGCTCCCAAACGACAAAGCGCAACATATGAGTAAACGATCCTGAAAATATTGCCATGATTCAACCTGGAGGAGTTCGTCGCATTTGATTGTTAAAATATCGCCAGACTTACGTTCAAAACACGTAGGATTGATCAGAGTAAGTGTTTCATACAGCCGAAACCTCAACATTGCCGCTGGAACCTTCAACTGCTGCCCGTAATTTTTGATTGTTGCAGATAAACTACAGATATGGAAGAATTAATGTGACGTCCAATGTAAGATTAGACCCATTGAGTTAATTTTACGTACTTTGTCATCATTGCAAGAGCGGACTCCACAGGAACTAATAATCTCGTTGCTATCTCATCCGTTAACAATTCGGGGCAGTGATACAAGAAACTGTGAATAGAAGAAAGGGCTCCTGCTCGTCCATCCAAAGTGACCTGGACATCAAAGATCCATATAACTTGATTGCATTAATTAATTAAACACTTGATTCAAGAAGGGAAAATAACGCACCTGCCAAGTGAATGCATCTCCTCTAGCTTTTTCAGACTCTAGCTCCTTTGATGTTCGCGGAAATGAGTTCCTCCAAAGAAGGAGCATCCGAGGCAGTAGTGCTTTTACGACGCTGTTCCCTATATAGAGATATGAACTTTAAACTATGATTTATCACAAATGCCTGCATGAAAGAATCATAATCTTACTTACCTAGTGTCATTATAGCCCCGATGAGAATCCAACCAGCATGTGACTTTTGAATCGATAGTCTACTGTTCTGACTAGCACTTCTAAGCAAATCTTCAGCTGTGTTGAAGACAATCTGGACCAAACAATAACTCGAATGAGCTCGAACCAACAGAAACTTCTAAAATCAACTTACTTTTCCTGTTGCATAAGGAACTCCCAACGGCATAAGTCCTACACCACCAAGAATTGCAGCAAGAGCTGAGCTGTAGCCAGACACGGCCTCTGGCGACGACTTCATGTTGTCAAATGCGTGTAGACACCGTTCGATACTTTTGTTAGCCTCTGATGGAAGTGCAACACAAGCACAGCGAAGTGCCCACGCAGCGGAGAGACGTGTGGACTGACATGGGTGTATCAGAACACTGAACAAGCCGTCGATCATGCCCAGACTGCTGTCACAAACGAGGTGCTGAATTGAGGTTCCAAGTGTCAGAAACAAAACTGACATTTCTTGCAGCACACAAACAAGCACATGTTGGTTGTTTATGACTTCTTGGCTGACATCTTTGGCATTTTCTTGGTTTAAATCTGGAACATGGAAATTACACATGGGCTAACAAAAAGTTCATTTGTCTTTCATATCTGTCGTAAGAATCTTACCGATAGAATTCATTTGTTTCAGCACCATAGAATTCAAAACTTTTAAAGCTGAAAACTGTGCCTTCTCTCCTAACAAACGCCCAAAAGCACGTCTAAATACGAAATTGACACATTTTCTTGAGTATACTGCGTCAACATGGGATGTGGAAGCTTTTGGATTAGCTACTAGCTCCAGTAAATGAGACGTGAACTGTTCCAAGTTTTTCTCTAGCCACGAAGCACCCATACACTCAACAAAAGAAACGTATGCCTGTGACGACAAACAAACTGTGAGATCCTGATATGTTATATAGTTTTCGTATAACAAACGACCAATAACTTACATGTGTAACTCCAACCCTGACTTCCCGGTTCACACCTGATCCTCCTTTGATAATCTCTCCTTTCAAAAAGCTCGTAGCGCCTTTCAGAAAGCCATTTAACAAGATATTTAGAGCATCTTTGAGAGAAAGCTGCCGCATTCCTTTGATATTTGAATCTGGAAGAAATAACATAGCGTTGAAAGGACAAACTGGAAACTTCTGGTTCATGGTTTGATGTAATCTTCACAACGGCATACCTGAGATCGACGTCGGCATACCGGTCTTCCCTCGGGTGACAGCTGATCGTTGAGTGAATGCAATTGCTGACCCTAGAAGTTGAGCTACAGCGATTCTTGCGTCATAGTCAGCACCATCCAATGCTCTCAAGCACATAGAAGTCAGACTTTCAAGCTCGGTTGTGTATAAAAATACTGCATACTTAAGCATTTCTTCCACACATTTAGCGGCAGCAGCTCGAACCGACATGACGCGATCAGTCAGACAAGCACGAGCGATCCGATAAATCTCCTTATGACAACTACTAGCGGCAACATCCATACCAGCGCAAATCTGAAAATTTGAAACTCAATTAAACTTTTTGTGCGGAAAACTGTCTACACAGCGCAAAAACTTCAGGGAAGAGTAATCACCTTTTCGAAGGTCAACATGGTTTCTATTCGTGATTGTGACTCCATATTCTTGAATGATTTGCTCAGTATCTGAACGGTTTCTTCATACGATCTACCCATCATGCGGCCGAGTTTCTCGTACATTTCTCCTAAGCATGAGGTTGCCGCTCTGTAAATGTTCGTAAGTTAACTTCAAAATCATACGTCTCAGTCAAGGATTGCCCACTAAACATGAGACTTACAACTTGATCTGCAAGGAAGATGGCGAGTCATCACGAGATTTCAGCATATCGTTGCATCTATTGACCGTATCAAACAGATTGATGGTGTCCCCGACACTGAATACGATGGCCATGCATTTCGCAACCAATTTTCTGGCTGGTGGACCAGGGCCATTGTTTATGATGTTTAGCAGCTGTTCAACTAGCTGCTTTTGGCCCGACTTTACATCAACCTAAAATGTTACGGCAACTATTAGAAGTCTTGAAATCCGAGTCTAAACGCATAGATTTTTGGAAATGTTTTGCTTACTCTGGATACACTTTGAAGCAGCCTTTCTAGCTGTCTCAGCCACTCGAGAATATAAACAGGCTTTTGAACATCAGGAACCACTGCTAAAGCTTGCTCGTCTAGTAACAGAGAACTTTTGGAAGCCATTGTTGTGTAACTTATTGAGCTAATTTAAGCATATTGCAAAAAGCCGTCGACTACGTGTAGAGCAATGACATGAACATTCGATACTACCGATTACGACAGCCTCAATCACATGGATTAAAAGACATTTGAAATATATATTTTGCTACAAGCTGCAGTCCACTTTTGTTCAACAAAAACAAATGTTTGATTAGAACTGCTTTTTGCCGTCCCAACTGGAGAGTTTGAAAGATGCCGGCGAGCTTCACTCAATGGCTCTCTGCTTTTGTTCAATGGTTCTTATTCGGAATTTACGTAATATGAGAGAGCTTCAGATTCCCGAATTTTATGTTTCTTCTGCTATATCCGGTATGATCCCCGATATTTTGATAATGGTACAAACCTGAAGTCTTCGAATGTGGATCTGATCAACTTTCCGTTTCCTCTCCTGTTTAACCCAATGCCCATGAATGTCATGGTGCGAGAACTACTGCCGTGTACATAACAAGGACCACAGAAAGGAGAAAGAAGAAACGCTCCTTCCTTCAATCATGAAAGTTACAGAACATCATAGCTTTGGTGACCCTTGGCGTATAAGGAAAGACACTATGTATGTGGTTTCTATCTATAGTTTATAAACCTGTTTTCATGACCACTGCAGCCCAAAAGTGCTTCTCTACATACTTTTCAAGCCATGAAAGTCAGGGGACAAATTGAAACCGCAAAACGGAAGAGTTGTAAAATGACCAGCTTCTTACTCCAAAATACAAGCGTAAGAATATATTGATTTTACATCAACGGAGTATATAAAACCAGTGTCCAAGGTGTGAAAAGATACTTTGCTACTACTGTCTTCCTAGCTGCTACTCCAATACTGCTGATGTCTCGTAGCGGCACATACAAATCCTCTAGTACGCGCTGTAAATACTGCTAGACACCGCGGTGCTCGTCAGGTAGCGTGATCTCGAAAGGAGACACAGTCAGCAGCACGAGCCCAGAGCTTAGCTCTTCCAGAGCTTTCTGGTCCACCTCCACTTTTTCCAGTAATCCTTCGATCCCAGTCGCGCTGCCTTCCGTTGTTTCGATGTCATCAGCCATTTGGTAGATATTCTGTTCACCATCCCCCAGGACTCCTTCAGTGATTTCGCTTACCGCATAAGCCTAAACAGAACAAACCATGTTAGGGGGGTCAAAGTGGCAACTGACCACATAATAATGCAATAAAGGGCTACGTCGTACAGCAGGGCGCTCTCCATCGTTTGCACCTTCAGCAACAATCTCAGCAATCACTTCGCAATCTTGGGTGCTGGAAAACGTCAAAAACGTTAATCTGAATCATTCATCAGGTCCTAATCTATGTATATAAACACAACTGACAATCATCCACTCAAAACGCATCTTACATATCTTCCAGGCCTTCCATATTGAGTTCATGCAGGTTTTCCGCCAGACCCTTTTCGTTTTCGACATGACTGCTCAGGTCACTCTGACAACTTTTCTCCTCTTCCTCCAGCGCTACCACAGTGTCCAGGAGCTTTTCCCCAGTATCTACGGATAATCAAAAGAGCTGACTGTGAGATCATGATGAATGTCACTGCGGATTATAGTTAGCAAATGACTGTATCTCAACTACACTTACGCTTCTTAGATGCGAGCAAAGCTTTCTTCTGCTCAAAATTCTGGCGCAAAACCCTTCCACGGCGTCCAAGAGTTTTCAAACGAGCTTTAACTTTTTCAATTTCCCATTCCTGCAAGTATTCAACGCCACATTAATGACAACGACAACATTTCACTCACATCTGGCGCTTAAAGAAAACCAGCTAATAAAACCTACCAGATCTTCAGCAGGGACACGAGCAACTTGTTCACGAATGCGGTTCTCCATGACTGATGAAAAAACTCAAGGAGCTTGAAGTTGAAAGACAAAAACTAATTTGATAATTTGCAATCAATTGCCACTTTGAAATGGTCTTGAAAATCTTGCCGAAGTTCCGTCGATGTTTCGATTCGATGCCGTGTGGACAGTGGAAGTGGATCGTATGATGAAGTAAGTGAAAATCAGTCTTCGAGTAAAACTCTTTTGACAGACGTTTTCTTCTCGGTTTTCTCTCTCTCTATGCGTGTGTGCATAACATCCTGTGCGGACAGTCTCTGGAATGCTTGAATTTTGCATTATTATTATTGCATATGATCGGCATCAATATCAATGAATGATCCGCAAGTTTCAAGTGTGTAAACATCTGAAGAAAACGACAAAAAATCTGAAAAATCGGGCTTTTCATGATAAAATTTCGATGATCATGAGCAGCTGGCTTTCTGTAAATACAAAATTCATAGTGCTCCTTTTTCTACTCGGAGAGCATCGTGACTCACTTTTCTCTTCGATTTCGGTCATATTTGGTCAAATGACATGTCAAAGGTCACTCTTGACCCTCAAACTCGAACTGGTCAAAAATTCCTATTTTCAAGGGACTGGCGGCACTTCAAAGTCGCAAAAAGTGACTAAAAGCATGTACCCCTCAACTCAGAGGGTGGTGGACCCCTTGATTAGCCCAAATCATAGCCAAAGGTCTGAATCATGGGCGCATTCAAGAAAAAGTCCAACTTTTACATGGTAACCCTGCTCTGGAGGGCGTCAAAGTGAAAAAAAGTAGGACCTTATGGGGAATTACGTGTTAAAATACGGAAGAAAAGGGGGGCCCTCAACTCTGGAACCGCTGGGGCCCCTGACACATTTTTCAGCTTAAATTGAAGGTATTGACCCAAATCATGGGCGCAAGTCATAAAATGGCCAAATCTGAAGTTTTAACCATTATTCCAGGAGGACACCATTAATGGAACCAATTTCATTTGCTATCTTGCCTTCCGAAGCAGGGTTAATGTGCCAGTTATAGAGATCTGGAGTTAGCTCGACGCCAGAAATGCATCAAAGGTTACGAACGTATCGAAAGAATCAAATGTCGAAGGACTACATCTGCTTGTCGAAGTTTCACGATTACGATGGGCGCCGAAAAACCTCTACTTGTGTTAAGACCCAGACGCATTTAAAATTTTGCAACACCTGAATCTCCACTATGTTAACTAAATACCTTTGACGTGGCTAGATAAACCTCATCGCTCTATACTGTAGATGGTTCTAACCGAACTAACCCTAACACCATCTCCCAACTGAAAACGATGCATCATGTTTGCCGGCGGGAGCTAAAACGAAGAGATGAGGCCGAAATTGAGAGAGAAGAACCGGTTGGAAAAGGCGGCAGAGAAGAGAATCGGATGTTGAACAAACGATGTGATTCGTCAGACATAAAAAAAGAGCAGGGCATGAAAAATATATCGAGCACATCTCAGACTTTTCACGAGACGAAGAAGCCAATTTGATCATAACATTGTTCGAGCTTGTACCCAAGTAAGGAAAAAAACGACGCTAAAGAGTGGGATGAGGAGAAAGATATAAACAAAGTTGGTGTAAGATTCATCCAGTTCAATGGGACGACTAGCTGGTCGGCGGAAGAAGCGAAACAGAGATAAAAAATCTTTGTTTTTGTTTTTGTTCAAACATGGATAATGAAGGATTTTATAAGCTGTTGAGTGGCGCTAGCCCAAAGAAAGGTTCGGATCTAAAAGGTGTAAACAGCCAGAACCTACTCGTTCTGGAGTCAGTTGAAAATACTGCGGTTTTTGTTGGAGAGGAATTAGTAGTAACTGTGCCCGTTTCTAAAGAAGTCGACCAGTCTGGATGGCCAAACGAGGATGACAGGAAGACTTGGGTTGTATACCTGATGAGAAGCTGGCACCACTTTGGTTTGAACTTGTATTTCGATAACATAAAACCACTGACGACCAGATGGGATTCAACTGGAGCAGTATAAAAATATAACTTCGCTTTTCTTCCTTGGCCAATTGCTAATCTTCAACTGCTGACAAGAGCCCGTGCGTAACTGTTGTAACTGTTGATATCAATTCAACGGTACGATCCACCACGGAATAAATTCACCATTTGCGCAAGTCTTCCCAATGCTGCTTTTTAGGATCTTCATCTGTTTGGTATTGACAATAAAGCGAAACTGAAACTGAAACTGAAACTGAAACATGTCAAAATGTCCTTCAGTACATCTTCTTGGCGACTAACGTCGCATAAACGTTGCTTGCTAACCTTCTTGCCGTCGATGCCATACTTTCTTCACATGATTCAAAGCGGGGATGGCATATCTCGAAAGCCTCCTAACGAAAGACTTACGATCGGTTCCTTCTAGTCTCATACAAGCCTCCGCCCGTCTGCTGAATGTGACTGGTGTTGGGTGGTTGGCACGTTAAGTGCTCAACTGAAATCCGTTTTTGAATGAATGAAAAGTACCAACCGAGTGGAGCGGAATTATCATGAACGTGATCGCCGCTACATTTTTTCAATTGTGAAGATTAGCGGCGCCGGCTATGGTGTCAAGGTTAGGCTCAACGTTGAGAATGTGCTGCCCCTCTGGAGATCTGGGAGTCAATCGTCTTTACTGTGTACATTGGTAATTCGTGCAACTGAATTTCAGTTTCAATATTGTTACTTCAGGTTATGGCATACGGCGACGTTGCCTTTGACATGAACGTTCTTCTTGCCGTTGGAGATGCCATCTCCGGTGTCTCCGAGAAGCAGCGTCAATCGTCTTGATTTATCGAGTCATAGATATAGTTCCTCCCATATCGCTTGTGGATCCGATAAACGATTTGTAATTTACTGCTATCCGACTCGTTTTGTCTTCCTCGGTTGGTATAATGAAGTATCTTCCTGCTTGATAACGCTCTGCTCCACTTCTCCTTCTGCATCCGTCGCGTAGGCATTGATTCGTAATTATTCCTCCACCATCAACATGAACCATAATTCGTGCAGGTCCAAAACGGTCCTCTCTCGAAATATTAGTTATGGTTCGTGCTGTGCACAACAACAACTCGTGATCAAGTTATGACGACACTCGTACGAGACGAAAATTTATCATTCGTCGACCTTATTGTGCAAGGTCAGTTTGACGCTGCCTTTGCGGGACTGAAAAGTAACCTGTGTCTAGAGAGAAAGTCAGGTCAAGAAAGCGGTCAATTTATTGCTGCTGTTGTCACTTTGAAGGCTACTATTGTGATCCGGTTTGGACCTGTGATACATTGCTGGCCAGTGGACAGTGCATTCCTATGAATCACCGAGAAGCAACGCAATCAACTTTTGTCTGAAGCGGGGGATCTTTACATAAGTTCTGGGTCGATTCATCCTCACACTTGAGAATCGCGGTTGTCCCGGCAACAACTGATGTGATGCAGCCCGGAAACAAGTCTTTGGGAATGGCTCTGACCAACCTGCAGTCCCGTTGCTGCCCAACCAACCGTCGCAGACTGCAATTTTCAGCGCGTTTCCGGTATCTTCAATTGAGCAAGGGAGTCTTCTGTGGGTCCTCAAGGTGGAAGGCCTCCTTTTACATCATCCCCGCAGCGTTAGTTACATGCCAACTTCCCTCTATCACAGAAGTTCCTTCAAGTAACCCCACAGAAAACTGGTCATCCATTAATTAGCATCTACAAAATGCTGCACGGAATCAGCTGTTTGCACATTGAGATGCCACAGGTTTTGAACTCCCAGGACTATGTTATGAGTTGAGCCTCAATTTAAGATTTCAAGGGAACGCACGAATTTAATTATTTACGTTCTCACTAACGTTGTACTGCTTGTTCCCGTAGCTGGCCTTGTTTGGCCGTTGAAGTTCCCTGTTTCTTTCGGGGTATCAAAATCCCCAGGACTATGTGCTAAACTGAGGCATAATTCGAAAAACCAAGGGAACACACTTGTGCAGTTGTCGACGCTCTTGCGAATGATATACTGCTGGTTACAATATCTGTACCAGTTTGTCCGCAAAATTCTCCTTCGTTTCTGTTTCGGTAGTGGAACTCCCAGGACTACAAACGGAACCGACCCCTAATGCAAAAATCCAAGGAAAGGCACTTTTGCACTTGTTGGCGCTCTTGCGAATGATATGCTGCTTGTCCCTGCAGCTGCTCCGGTTTGCCCTGAAAAGTCCCCTTTGTTTTTATCGGGTCACTGGAACCCCTAGGACTATAAACTGAATGACCCCTAATTCGAGAATCCAAGAAAACACACTTGTGCAGTTTCTAACGCTCTGGTTCTAACGCTCTTGATGATGCGATGTGCATGAGAATCTTGGCTTCTTGTATTGCTGGGTTGGCAATGTCATGGGCTTTTGTAGGTTTGGAGCTGTTAATTTTCCTGTGTAGCAACTTATATTATGTTACTATTGTGAAGCAGGTTCGAGTCAGTGGCAGACGAAGATAATTAAAGCGTTCAATGTTCTTGGGTTTTAATTGTTTTGATAAAAAACTAGTGTACAGAAGCTCATGAAGATTTTGAAAAGGTTCTAACGTGTTCACATGCAAAGTTAAGAATGGTGGCAACCTATATTTTCACAGCTTTCTGATGGTTCCAGAATGGCGCTTATGCTTGACTAAAGAAGAAGAAATGTTAAATTCAGTGCTCGCTAATGGTTAATGTTACCATTACTCGTTAGTTGCTCATTAAGTCAAGATTACT
>JAQGBJ010000926.1:0-29324 GCA_034698345.1 Sphaeridia pumilis | reverse complement strand
CTCTGCTTTCAGTTTCGTAATTTCTTCGACATTTTGCTGATTAGCTAACTTTAATTTCGCCATTCTGGAATGAAATTTGGTATCAGTGAACAAACTTGCAGGCAGAAAAACGGAAGTGTTTGCACATATTTTAGCAAACAGCTGTAACTTACTCCAGTTCAGTCTTTTGCAATGCCATCTTTGCTTCTTCAAGATTTTGCAATGCCCTGTCTCTCTCTGCAGTATCCATGGCTTGCAATTGCTTGGTGTACAGCACACGGACATCTTTCTTTCGGGCACGAGTACTACACTGGGGACAGGTAGACGCATTTTTTAGCCATTTTAGTATGCAGGACTTCCCGAAAATGTGACCACAAGCTAGACAGGATAGCCTATGCTCGCCGGAGTTTGTGAATGGACAACAGCAAATAAGGCAAAGGTAACCGTCTTCGTCATCGTCGTCATCAAACGGTTTAGGGTTCGACGTACTAGGAACGGGATCCGGGGCAGCTGCGGAACAAACAGAAACTCAGTCAGAAACTTTTCGATCAGAATCCACCAGGACGATCTTCCTTGCATAAAGATTAATTCACCTTTGTTTTCATCCATTTCCTGGTCATCATCGTCAGGTTCCATTTCGACTTCGTTGTCTACGTTACCCGCGACTTCTCGCAGCACCTGAATTTCGGAATCTGAGTCAGTATCATCATCGTACATTACAAAAGCTTTCAAAACTTGTCAGCCGTATCAATAGCAAAGTTTTCTGACTGAGAAAAGGTTATTTCACAAATTTAACTATAAAAGTTTGATCTGCACATTGGGTTTGGGAAATTTGACACTACGCATGAACACGGTGGCCGCGTGATTCGCTTTGTTTGACTTCTTCGACAAGCCGGTCCAATCGAAAAATTAACAACAATCCAAAAACATTGTTGAAATTCTCATTGCACTCAACGGACGGAGCAGCCAAAATTTAAGACGAAAACGACGTTGATCCCGCCAGTGTATGTTGCACATGATTTAACTCGTTCGAGTCATTGAGCAAAAACGTGTGTACGAGAAGTGTCGAGCTGCAGGATAGGTGCGTAGTATCACCAAAACAGCTATACGTACACTGGTTTCAAGTCATAGAGCAAAGATTTTTGAAATTCCCGCTTTCAACAAGGCGCCTCGATTTGAGTTAACGTCAGGCAAAATTGTACTGCGAGCATGTAAACAATAAGAAACCCAAAAGCTAGAATAATGTGCATTACTTCTTGTTCAAAACTTGATTTAGTTTCTTAATTTTAATTACGACAAGGCGAATTTCCGCACCCATTCAAAGCTATAAGGCTGTTAGCTAGTGCAGTTTGGAGAAGGCGAAATGGCTGGCCTACCTTCCAAATCAGCGTTGGCGGCTATAACGGCAACTTACACAGATTCTGAAGAAGATGAAGAAAAAGTCAAAGAAGTAGCATCAAGTCCAAGTAGCCCAGACCCATCGGAAGTTGGTAAGACAACGAAACATTTAATTATGCAGCTGGAAATTCAAGTTTTCGGATGAGGTATACATGATTTTGTTATTCCTAGCAGGCACGTCTGATGTGGTTCCAAAAACCATTGAGCTGGATGATGAAACTTTCACGTTCACGGAAGATGTAGCTTCAAGAAGTGAGCGAATGTCATTCACGGAGGATCAAATTGATGATGAAGATATAGACGTAATTCCATCCAAGAAAGGAAGACTTGAAGTCGATGACGACGACGACATTATTGATATCCACGAAGTTCAAGAAATCCCGTTAAACGATACAGAAGTAGAGAAGCCGAACGAAGGAGAAGATGGCAATACTGGTGACATTACTCCTACTGAAACCGTTAAGTCACGGATACCCAAAGAGCCTCAAGGAAGCCCGGCAGAAAACGTGCAGAAGCGGGTGGAACAACTTCATTCACGATGGTTGAAGCAGAAAGGAACTATAAATGTCTTGGTTCAAAACAACAAGCAATTCCGCAATCCTAGTATCTACGAAAAGCTCATCAACTTGTGTGGGATTACGGAATTCGGCACGAACTTTAGACCGGTACGACTTGAATGTCTTGATTTACTTTTTCCGCTGATTAGTAATGACACGACAGTTCAACATGATCTTATGTATCTTTAGGAAATCTATGATCCCCATAGTTGGACCGAGTCTTCCTACTACGATGAGTTAGCGAACGTCCAAAGAGCAGACATGGAGAGGAGAGAGAAAGAAAAGAAGGAACGCAGTAAAGTTGAATTTATATCTGGAACTGCAAAGAAACCTATTGCAGCCATATCAGGTATTGTACAGTTTTGCTTGAAAAGTTTGTGAAAAATATACATTGACGTATATAAATATACATCTGTTACTTGTTGATTCTAGCTACTACAGCGCTGGATGATGCTAAACAACGAAAATCAAAATGGGATCAGCGGGGGGCAGGAGGACCGGCAACGTTGCCTACTGTAGCTCTTCAGCCTGTAGTCCAGCAAATTACAGCCAGTAGTCAAAAAGCAACTGTCATAAGCGCCTTTGGAAACTTGAATCCAGCAAAAAAGTCTAAATAAGATAAAGGAGTATTTTTATGAATGTATGTAATGTACAAACCAATAGTGCTCTGAATAAGTTTAATTTTGTCATTTGAAGTCCAGTACTTACCTAATAGTTCTGAATGAATATATTTGGCATATCCACATTTTAATCCACTATTTTTTTGTACATATTTCTTTATTGGGAGCTAGCCGTTCAAGTTCATTAGACTCAATTGTGAACGTACCCATGATCGAATTCGTTTTTAAGTACATCGGTAATAGCCTCTGGAGTGTGAAAGCAATTAGCATTCGCTTTTACTTTTAGTTAGTTAGGTCTGTCTCACGGGAAAAAACGTTTTAATGATTAATGGACGCTAAAATGAACAGACATCATACGAAGACCAATCGATATAAGAGTATGACGAAGTCACTTACGTGTATGCATGCGTGATTCCAACTTGTCCGTCATCCTTCGGAATTTTCTAACTTGTTAGTGCTACGTTGCTCAGCAGCCAGGAACGAAATGCTTATAAACACCCGCTGAGGGTAAGTCGATGGAGTTAGATCGCGCAAATTCCTAAGAGGAACAGCTTTCACTCAAGCAGCTTTCCCCACGGTCGCACTCCTCGCCCTTGTTTCTTACGTAGATCCAGTGGTCAACTGGGTTCAGAGCGAGACAGTCCGAATAGGCTGGCTGACTGTGACTTTGTGAGTCGTACGTTTGAGCAGGTGGGCAAAATGTTTGCGTTACCTACAGACGATTGCCACCCAGAGACAACAATCAAAAAATTCCACAACAAGGTGCAGTGCAATACATGTGATTTCAAATTTTGTGTGTGATAAAAATAAAAGCCGTGCTGTGATATTTACACGATTGTGAATAAAGAAGCCTTAACTTCAGTGTTAAACGCCTCCAGAAGTACGTAATCAGCTTTTAGTGCAATGTGGCCCAACTGTAACGCAGTGAAGTGAATGTTGATTATTGATAGGAAACTGAAACGCAACAAACGTTGTAAATAAACGCAGGTTCGTTCCTATAAGTTTCCTACTATGCCAATAAGTTTTTGCTGCAAATTGCCCTACTTGACCCTAAAACATCGAAAAGAGAAAAATGACAAAAGTTCCAGCTCCAGTGGAAACCGGCATCACGCGAGATAATAGACGGTCCTTTTAAGCTTAATTGATTTTTCGTTTCATGCTCAAAGATGGCTTCATTAATTCATTAGGATCTCAAAAAGGTTCTGTTTGTAAAATTTATGATCGCTTCTGCTGCTAATTCAATCAACTCACATTTTACTTCCAATCCCCCTTTTTCGGCTTGTTAGCTATCAAATTGGTTCACCGCAATTTAAGAAACGTGTAGCTTAATAGGAGCCAAGGGTCGAGGCCACCTCTGTTGTCTAGAAAGTAGTTGATTTTATGATCCTCGAAATTACCTATTTGACCATGAGTAACATAGCACACGTTGGTTCTACAGGTTTGACCACATTACAACATGCAAGGAACGGTGAAAGTGCTATCTATTGCTTGAACGAAAAACAAACTGAACGGTCCTCGGTGCTAGAGAAATCTACTTGAAACCCAAGTGGACAGTTGCTAAATTGAAACTTGAAAGTGACCAGCTGAAAAAGAGCTCAATGAAGATGAGTCTGGGCAGTGCCATGTCGTTGCACACTCAGGAGAGCGACGGTGAAGTGGATCCTACGGATAATAACAGTATTAACGTCGTTGTCAGGTAAGTCCTATCGATTAACCTCTTAGCCGAGTGGTGAGTGAGTGTATCGTTTTCCGGTTATTTGCAATTGTCGAGAGTCTCTGAAGGCCATTGGGAGAGCATCGGGTAATTATGGCTCATCGTGAATGATTGCGTTGACATTGGCAATGCTGACAGACAGACGACATTGAAACAAAAATATATACACGTTAGTTGATGATGGCCTTGTTCATTATCAAACGATTTCCAGGGTTCGTCCTTTGAACGAAAAAGAGCTCAAATCTGGAGATGAGTCAATCACACATTTCCCGGGCGGTGGCCAAATATGGCTGGAACCAAGTACGCCGAAAGAAAAAGCAAAGTCATTCACATACAACGTTGTCTTCGAACCTGAAGCCAACCAAGAAGACGTCCTCAACCATTCGGGGATCAAACGTCTCATCGAAATGGCAATCGATGGTTTTTCTTGTACAGCCTTCTGCTATGGACAAACGGGTTCTGGCAAGACGCACACTTTGACAGGACCACCTCATTTGGTAAGGGTTTCTTCGATGTGGATTGATCATTTTTGATTTTATGTAGCAAGAAGATTCATTTAAGGTTACAACTTTTGAATCTCTGTTTTCAGTTTGAGAAGAACGCGAATCCATATTCTCCAGACCATGGACTTGTGTTTCGTTCCTTTTTATACTTGTTTCATCAAATCCAGCATCGGAATGATTTCCATTTTGTGCTCAAGGCCTCGTTTCTTGAAATTTATAATGAAAAGGTATGACTTTCTTGAGGCGCCTTATATTTACAAATGTTTTGTGGTGAAAGTGTTATCTGATTCTGTTGAGGTGATAATTACAGGTGATAGACTTGTTAAATCCGGGTTCGGCGAGGAAGCCATTAGCGGTTCGATGGTCAAAAAAGTCACGTGGCTTTTTCGTGGAGAACCTTTTTATGGTGGAGTGCGAAGAGTTTGACGATCTGCTCGCTGTTTTGGAAGAAGGTAAGGAATATGGGGATGAATGGGAATGGGCAAATTTCAGTCAGTTAGGAGGTCAGTTCGGCAATAAGGAATCGATGAGGAGGATGAGCTGATATTATAAGATATTCATTGAGGAGAATAATAGCGCCGTAAGAAAGAAGGGAGCGGAAATTATCAACTTTCTCCATTCACAAGGTAATTCGTTTGCTGTGCAATTTATTCAGGTATGAGGAACCGAGCTGTTGGAAAGCACAACATGAACGAATATTCTAGTCGGAGCCACACCATCCTAACCGTCCATATCACATCGGAACAAAAGGTGATTGATCTCGAAATTATTAGCACCGAATTTGTGGCGAAAGCACAACACACCTGGATATTTTGGCATGCCAAGTTTTGCGGCTCCTTGCAGTAAACAAGCTTGTTTTGTTTGAGTTGGGTTCGCAAGCATGGCTTGCAAGGATTAGCGTCATCAAAAGCGAGTAGCATTTTTCGGAAGCTTTTGATGCTAAAATGCGACGTTGTGTCAGTGGGCTAGGGATGATTAAGGGAAGACGGAAGAGCGATGTTGGTCGAATATATTCATCGTCGTCGGCCACAAAGAAAGTTTTCTAGCGCATGCATGTATGTTGTGGTAATTACGGCGATATGCGGACTGGAAGGCGATAGAATGGCCACTAGCGTCTTTTTCGCGTGAGCAACTCGTTGAAAAGTGGTAGAATTTGTGCAAACACTAGAGGCTCCTCGAAGCGCACTCTTGTATCTTCACACGGTTCCACTCGACTTGCCCACGTCCTTCTCTGTAGACTTTCACTCAAAAATGTATAGTGGCTTTCAGCTTGATAGCTTTTTATTCAGTCAGGTGAAATAACAAGAGAGCCGTGAGAAAGTTGCAGCCGGACAACAATCATACAAATTCTATTTTTCCTATCCTTGGTCCGAAAAAAAGTAGAGCCGCGCCGCTATTCAAGCTTTTCGATGACGTTCCAACGCTGGGCTGAATACAACTTTTGTACAGTCATGGCAGCGGCGGCGTCTTGTTGTACTTTTGCTCGTTTGTCCGATAAAATCTATTCAAGTCAGGGTTTTGAACTTGACGCAGCCGTTCGTTGTACTGGTTTTACTGTTGAAGGCCGAGGTTTTGTTATCGTTCCAAGTCTTGAGGCTTCGGAGCTTTCTCCAAGTATCTATGTATGTTATGCATTGAAAATAGCTGAATGTGGAACATGGTTATGAAATATGTTTTTGGCATGGGCATTTGCTACTTTTGCAGGATTGGAAGCAAATTTTTATAATTGATACAAAATTTACAGGCGTCCGAAGAAGGAGTCTTTATTAGCAGGCATGGGAAGCTGAATTTTGTAGATTTGGCTGGAAGTGAAATGACCAAGAAGACAGCAAGTGAAGGTATTTTGTCCTTGTCCAATCAACGACCAAGAAGAATATCAAAAAGGGTAAAGAAACTGAAAAGTCTGAATTTTAATAGGGAAGACACTTGAGGAAGCAAACAACATTAACAAAAGCTTGATGGTGCTGGGATACTGCATTGCTTCGTTGAGTGATCCGAAAAAGAAAAGCGGACATATACCGTATCGAGACAGCAAATTAACAAAACTTTTAGCCGACAGTTTAGCTGGGAACGGCGTCACATTGATGGTAAGATGGTGGACCTGACCTGAATTTAAACTGTTTCAAGTGTTGTTGATAGGATTCAAAGCTTTGACATGAATTTCGGCCTTTAATTGTAGATTGCTTGTATATCACCGGCCAAATCAAACATAAGCGAAACTTTGAACACGCTACGGTACGCTGCAAGAGCCAAAAGGATCAAAACAAAGCCTGTGGTTGTAATGGTAAGTTGGAATTGTAACCTGCAGTGACAGAGGATGACATGAATTTTATGTTGAGATTTGAATTCGATGATGGATAAACAGGATCCGAGAGAAGCTCTGATAGTGAGTCTGAAGCGTGAAGTTGGGGCTTTGAGAGAAGAAAATGCGAATCTGAGGGCTTTGATTCAAGTTGGTTCTGGTGATGGGTCTGGGACTCTGCTGAACAGTGGCGAAAGAGGTGATTTATGGAGGAACCAAACTCCAAATGGAACACATGTACCTGAAGGACTGGATAAAGAAAAGTTGGAAACGATGGAACCTGCTCAACTGTCCGAGACGGTGGTGGCGTGCCTCAGTGAGAATGCAGCACTTCGGCAAGAAAACTGGGAGCTGATTGCAGTTCGAGACCTTTTGATACGTGATCAAGAACTAGTTTGCAGAGAAAATGAGAGACTTTTGAAGAAATTAGAAGATGTGAATAGTGTTTGTTGTCGTTCTCCAATTACGCCGGCGAGACCGACGTACTCCGCTGAGATGCTGAGCAAGTCTCACTCCGATGATGACCTTTGGTCCAACGCCAACGGGAATTCCAACGAGCCAGTCAGTGTCAAATATAAGGTAAGCCATAGATTGGGCAGATGGAAACGCTTTTACCTGATTCTGGTGACCTGTTAATAACAATGTTGAACTTTGACTCCACCACGTGTTTTTGCAGGAAAATGTGATAGGAAAGGGGAAACGGAAGTCATCGTCGCAAGCAAGTCCTGCCCAAATTCCTGATTCGATAAACAAAGAGCTTGAGAAACGACGGATAGGGAAAAGGTGAGTGGAGTTGAAATGGTCATTGATTGTCAAGTGGCTCTTGGGATAATGGATCATTTATAGACGAGAGAGACCTACATTCGATGGGTTTTGCATGAATGATTTGGTGGGGAAGAAAGGAATTAATTTGATGTCTTCCGGTTGATTTCCTTCGTATAGCATGTCAAACCTATCGGAAACGTACAAAAACCACACAAGGAACAATTCATGGGACAAAGTAGGTTCACGCGACAGTTCAGGAGGCTCCTTGAAGTCGGGAGGCTCAGCCGAATCCCTGCCCACTGTCCAGGGAAAGCGAGTCATTCCAAAGTAAGTTATGAATGGCCTTGTATCTCACGTACATACTTTTGCATGCAAAAGTGAGGTGCAAAATGCTTAAGCAGTTTTGGAGAATTTTCACTGGTAGGGAGGATAATATGAAACGAATTTATTTGCTTGCTAATGACAATATCCCGGGGTTTAACGCATGTGTGAAACGTATGAAATATTAATGACGTAACCGACTGAAATATTCAATTCGCACACTTTTCTTCCTACAGGAATAACAAGCCGACAAGTCGAATTGGTCAAGGTGGTGCTTCTCCGAGGAAAAAGCCTGAAGCTTCGGGTAAGTTGGACAAATCCGCTAACTGACCCCAAAGTTTTTCTGTAATTTCATGCGCAAAATATTGAAATTTCATTTGTTTTACAGCAGGCAAGAGCTTGATCGTATAGAAATTGAGTGAATAGAAAAGAAGACTTGTATTGATGACTCCAAGTCCGTCCCACGTGTCTATCCTGTCAGTGCAAGAATCAATATTGTACGTTATATATTGTAAGTGTAAGATTGTCGTATTGAGTTTCTACTTTATCATTTCCAGTGTGTAGCAATAGCAGTACAGCAACATAAGTTTCAGAAGTCTTTGTCATCGGTTCTAGTATTATCACTTTCGATATGTTAGAAACCACGTACATTATATGCAGTTGGCCCAAGGCCGTTCGAGTGCGCTTGGTCATATGTATATGGCCATATTTTTAATAAAAGGGAATGGGAAGGACACTACTTTTCCGGTGCTCATTATGTACTTGTATATAATCTAGTCAAGACCGACACTCGTACCACATTTGACCTTCAAATTTCAGTTGACGATTCCCTCATATCTACCAAAGGACAATGTTTGTTAAAGTGTTTGTTTAGTCCCTTTGAAATGAGGTACTTGAGTTTCAAAAAGGTACATTATTTTATCTAACATATGCTTTTCGACGAGAAGGTGTTGTTGGAAAGGTGAAGTGGTGACGTATGACGCAAGTACATGGCAGTTAAAGGCAAAACAACTCGAAACTGTCAGCTCCATTGTCAACATGTTTCATAAATGTCATTTACTGTTTTTCTCAAAATACACCGTCTACAACAAGAGAAACATTTGAACTGTATTTTGGCATATTTTATATCACCAAATCAATATAAGCTTTACACACACATTTATGACAATACTTCCGGCTACATTTCAAGCTCGGACAAGTTGTTGCCGTTTCTCGGCAACATATTATGTGTACATTTACAAAAGGTTTTCGAACACGGGCTTATGCCTCCTCCAACAACATTCAACACACGCAGTAGATTTGTATTGTCCTTTTGCGATGATTGTCAGTTTGCCAAATGAATACGGAAGATTAATGGGAGAAAAGTGTAAAGATAATACTGAAGAAGACGACGATGAAACAAGAAATATATTGAGAAAGTGAGCGATTTTTTTGCAAGGAACCGAACAGGAGTTTTTGGTTCAAACATTTTGAACAAAAGGGAAAGTTTTTCTAAGAAATATCAACAAATCGGTTGCTTGGCAACTTGGCTTGGTTCATGGACCGGCTCGGCTACGTACAAAGTCTACGTAATCCTGCACATTTACTCATCTAACATTTCTCTGCATATTCGGATTCTAGGATCGCAAGGTACAACCGAGTCATATATGTACATGTATTGACTAACAATTCTTTATCTTAAAGCGTTAAAATGAGCATTTGGAGAAAGTCAGCTTGGAAGTGACCATCTGCGTCCTATATTATTTACAGACGTTTTGAATGGCGAATTTATGCGCAGCCTTTGTGCATATTTCTGCAACTCGGCTCGTTCCATTATATAGTAAAAAATTAATGTAATATTAAAAGCACAGGGTTTGCTTGGTGGATTGGATTAGATGCTTACAATCATCATTTATAATTTGGCAAACAAATGGGTAAGATCAGCTTCGGTAGAGTTGGAATGGATGGTGACGACATGAACGTACAATAGGCATAGAAAACTTTTGCTCCTGAGGATGCAAAATCTATATACGCATTCATTGCTTCCTATATAAGATACAAATAGCAAATATTTTTGTAAAAGAGGATTCCCGTCTTGGGAGAAAGTCCATTGCGGAACTGTCTCGTGGATATTGACCTGGACCTTGACAGACAAGTGGAGACAGGAACAAGCTTTTTCTTATAGTTATAACAAGACAAGGACTGATCAAAAAGGTGCGGACTTTGGCCAATTGTTGAGGCGTAATACAAAGGGTGTGACATGAACAATCCTCGACACGTGAGGCAGACAGACAATTAAACTTGGATTTGTTAGTAGTGCCCTTGGGAACTGTACGTTTCCAGTTTATCATCATCTATTTCATAGTCTTCGAGCAGGGTTTGTACGTGGGAATCCCGGTGAGCCATAGAAAATGAAATTTGGCCTTTGCCGGACTTTTCCTGGAGCATGAGGCAGTGGGCGGCTCGATCCATTTCTTCACGCGTCATTTCCAACGCCTCTTGCATCTCCTTGGAAGTGTAAGCGACGAACTCTGGGTCATGACAGTACTTTTCAAGGCCTTGCTCCTTGAGTACCTGCAATTAACCCAATAGATTAGGAACGTTTTCAGAAAATTTTAGGCCGATATTGTACCGGAACCGAAGACATACCCGAACAACGAGATGATCAGCAGGGGAGCCGACAACTTGAGACAATGAGAGGACGCTTGGAGCCTTGGACGAAGGCTGCATTCCTCCGTTAGTGTAGCGGGCTGCAGAACAACAGTTTATGGAGGTTCATGATGTTATTTAACAAGGCATACAAATTTTTTATCAATTCAAAGTTTAAAGAAGAAGCAGTAACAGGCGGCAGGCAGAAGCAAACAGAGTTTCGGGCAACAAACTGTGAAGTTCAAGCATGAAAGCAGAAGATTGGTCTACAAAAGAGCGCTCTCTAGCGGAATGAATTAAGGTAAAGAGTGAGTTCAGAGGCTAACCTCTATGGCAGGAAACGGTCACTGCAATCGATGGGTACAGCTATAAAGTTTTAAGAGTTTTAGTTGAAATTTGTACGGAAACATGATTGACTTTTTAGTCTTGTAGAGAAAAGACTATATATAGCGGAAACCCAGGAGATGGTAATGATGAAAAGATACGACGGCTTACCGTAGGCACCTCCTCCGGTTTTTCCAATATTCCTACACAGGAGAGTAATTTTTGTTAAAAATTGGCACTATAAAACTGTGTGGCTCTGTACATACGGTGCATTGTACAAAAACATTGAATATTCTGCTTTCTCCAGGGAGGGACAAATATTTTGTAAGCCTAATTGCGTTCAAGTTAGATGTTCACCACAGTAGCCGCAACAAACCAACAAATTGTTACGTTACAGGATGATACATCAACAATCATAGGGCAAAAGTACGTTCAACGAACAGTTGGGTTTCGCTATCAACTTCATTCACTAGCGGCAGTGCTTTTACATGACATTAAATGAACCATGCTGGAACCTGCAGCTGTGGACTTACGATGTGTAGTAGCCACTGGTGCCGGCTGAGGCCATGTTTGGAACAGTCAAAGGACCCATTTGGATGTCGTCGCCGTTTTCGTCTCGAACAGCTCGAATGTTTCTGAAGTCAGAGAAGAAATATGGTGAATGCAGTTGGACATAAGAGACAAGAATAAGTTTGTGGTTTACCTGTCATTCAGTTTGATATTTTTGTCTGCCTGCAAATAATCATTAAGAACGAATAATAAAGTAGAAGTACATGTTGGGTAACATCTCATTCTCAAAAGACAATTCGGCAGGACGCTTCTTACCCCAGTTTGGGCCTTGAACCCTTTTCTTCGGATTGACGACCACATGCTGCCGAAGAGGGAATGATTTCTCTGAAAAACAAAAACAGTATTAGATACAGGCCATTGAGGTAAGAATGACAAGGACAAATGAGGTTGTTTGCGGATATTACTCTATGCATTGGCTCAGGGTCGTCGTCCATCATTTCCTCCAGGTTACCGGAAATGGCACGCTTCAATTCTGGTCCCGCATCGTGGAGAGTACGTAAGCCAGCCTGCAAAAATATTCATCGTTAATTGACATGACCTTCTTTTAGCGTTGGGCAGTTAACTCTGACATCCCTGAATTTTGTACCTGAAGAGTGACAGCATTTTGGGTGTCTTTGTCGCCTTGTTCCTTTAGAACTTGCTCCTTCCGTTTCTTGAATCGCCGGAAGTAATCTTGGATAAGGAACGTGGCGTAGAACTTTCCAACAGTTACTTCGTCATCCACTGTTAAAACCAGTGTAAGTTATGTTGGAAAAAATAAAGCTAGTATATAGAGAAAATCTACTTTGAAAGCTTACCTCCAGGTGGCGGCACCACCTGGTTCAACAAAGCAGGGCTTGTACGCTTCCATATTTTCTTTATGACAGCCCTCAATTCGGCATTTGCTTCGTCGATATTGCCGTCAGTTTTAATCCTAAGAGACGTCCGTACAACAGCAAACAATGTTGCATTGAACATGACCGTTCCATCGCTGTTTAGTGGCATATTCATCGATACGAGACGCTACAAAAGTTTATACATTAAATTATTTACTATTAAAAGTCAAAAGTTGCTACTATTTTTACTTTGTAGTTTACCTTGCAAGCAACTCTGTGAGGACACAATTTTCCGAAACCAAGTGGTGGTGATATTTTTCGCAAGAGCGTCACCACATCCAAATGTTTTATTCTGCCCTTGGCATCTGGATCATAGTCAGACCAGAGGCGAACAAACTCGTCGAGATGATGAGGTCCGAGGATAGACCAGTCCCGAGTCAAATAGTCAAAATTGTCCATGATGACGGCGACGAACAAGTTTATGATCTGTAAAAAACAAGTTTTGTTTGAGCTGAACTTTTTACGGTTTCTACGATTTTGTTGTAGAATTTACCAGGAAGGAGCACAAAACGTAGAAGGAAATGAAATACGGAAACGCGAAATCATTTCCGCAGCTTGGTTTTTCTGCAGCAGCTGTAGAATTGGAACTGTCTTCCAGATCTGTCTCGCCAGGAACTTCTTCGCACTTGACTTCTGGCCGATTTATGCAAGCCATCATAATTTCTTGCCATGCTTCCCCTAAAAGATCTCAAATATTACCGAAATCCCTTACTTCTGAATTGGTGCAACGAATTTTAATCGAACCTGTTGCTGAACGGAACAAGACGAGAATTGCCTGTGGGAACGTCTGGAAATTGTTGTTTCGGTGAATTTCTGTTTCGCTGTCGAGCTTGATTTTACCAAACACCTATAAAAAGGTTTAAGCATAGAAAAATTATGGCTTCATAAGGTAGGAACAAGTAACGCGATCCCAATTTTCGTCGATCCAAATAACCTTTTTTCAGATTAACTCTATACTCTGCAAATGACGCATAACATTTAACTTTGAAGCTCGAGATTCAAGGTCGGCCTTATTCAAGCTAAAGTCCAACTTGTCGTTCAGCAGGACCTATTGCATACTATCATCACTCAAAAAGCCGATGTTGAAGCTCCATCAGAAATGCCCCAAAATTTTTTGAAAATTCGCAATGACAGCCATTGCCGTGTATTCAAAAATTCTTGGGGCAGCTCAACCGGAGCTCCCAGTCCTTTTTTTTATTCGAATTCATTCAGCATGACCTTGCGGATGACATCAATACCAAAAACCTGAAGTTCAAGCCACATTAAGATGTTTCTTGGTTGAAGCTTGTAGTTTGGGTTTTTACGAGCCCGCAGACTTTTGTTTTCATAGGTTTTTGTCGCATAATATTTCTGGTCATTGGAACCGATGAGCATCGGGGTCAGGTTACTTTTTCCTACAGCTCGGTAAGTATATGCGCAACTACAAATTACCTGCATGCCAATAACAGCATAAATGAAAAACAGCATGACAATCAGCAGGGCAACGTAAGGAAGAGCCTGGAAGGATTTGACGAATGTCCACAGTAACGTTCTGATGCCTTCGCCTCTGCTCAACAGCTTGATCAACCTCATTACACGGAAAAGCCGGAAAAAGTTGATGGAAATTAGAGTATCTCCATCAGGCTGCAAAGAAAAGTCGGATTGACAATAATTGTTGCCATCTTGTTGCCATATGTTCAAAAATATATAATTTCGAGTTACTTACGCTGACCATCGTATAGACAATATCAATGATACTACCCAACACAATGATGAAATCAAACACGTTCCAGGCATCTCCAAAGTAATTCTTGAACCTGAAGGCAGCTAACTTCAGAACAAACTCGAGCGCGAAGACCGACGTGAATATTGTATTCATTATATCGAGCGCCTTTGTATACTCCTGGGGTTGGTTGTGAAACTTCATGGCGAGCGTTATCGTGTTGATGAGAATCAGAACGAAAATTACGTATTCGAACGGCTGTGAAGTGACCAACCACCACACCTTGTATTGCAGTCGGTTTTTTGGAATGTACCGCCTCACTGGTTTTGCCTTGAGGGCGAATTCTATGCAATTTCGCTAAACGGTCAGAACTTTTGATTAGAAAAATTCCTTATAAAAGTCACAAAGAGTTCAATTCTACACACCTGGTTCTTGTCGAGCTCGCAGTTTTTGTATTCCTGTTCTCCCTCGTTTTGAAATGTGACAATGACGAAACCGACAAAAATGTTCACCATGAAGAAAGCTATGATAATAATGTAGATTATGTAATAGACTGCAACAAAGGGCCGGTAGTTGTGTTTTGGTCCTTCTTCTTCGGCGTGGGAATCGATAGACAAGTACAGCATTCTAGAAAACATAATCGTCAGTTTCAGACAAATTTCGAATTTAAAGCAGTGCAAGTAAATTTTAATGGCTTACTGAGGCCATCCTTCAAATGTTGACACAGCAAACAAAGTCAACATGGCTTTGCCAACAGTGTCAAAATTGAACTTGTTGTTTTCGAATTGGCGCTCGGCCACAATAGGCCGGTACAAGTCGCCGTTGTGATATTTTATAAAGTGTCCTCTGAAAATAAAATATCATTAATTCCATAAAATTAAGCTGGGCAGTAAATTTTTGCTGCTTAAGAACATACCTGCACGCTTTCTCTGTCAGTTTGTAAGGATCATTACATTGGTACATTTTTCCCTGTAGAGAAAGTAGGTTTGTATTTTGTTATAATGCATACGCAGTGTCAGCCATAATAATAAAAATCAAGCATACTTTGAACAGCTGGACACCGATAACAGCAAACATGAATTGGAGAAGGACAGTAACCAGCACAATATTGCCAATTGTTTTAACGGCCACAATGACGCATTGGACAACGTGCTGAAATGAGAGCAAAAGATTAGTCGAATGGTGAATAATACGCAGAGCTCAACCAATAACGACTTTACCTTGAGACCTTTAGCCCGATTAATGGCACGAAGAGGACGCAAGACTCGGAGAACTCGAAGGATCTTTACGACCGAAATGGCTCCGGAGCTGCAGAATCAAAGATGGCGTTTATGCCAATATTGAGCAACAAATGTGGTACACATGTAGAAAATAGGATAAAGAAAGCAGTTGGCCGAGTAGAGCCGTTCTAGTCTCAAAATTATACGATGATCAATGTCTAATAAAAAGATTTGCGGGCAAAAGAGCAGACACATTGAAGGCAGTGTATAGAGAACAGTTTGTGAATTGGAGACTGACTGGCTAAGCCCGATTGAGAATAATAATAAATATAGTCTTGTTAGACACATAGAGTTTACAGGGTGCTGATAGCATTCGGAACATTTACAGACGTGTATTTGTTTGAGGCAACATCGAGACAAATTGGGTAGATTTTTGATTCTTACAAGTCGTGGTCACGACTTCGGGCGAAATTACTACAGGCGACAGTGTTGTCTTTCAACACTCCGCTAAGACAGGATTGATAAAGAAGCTGTACAAAACTTCTGCAATATTGTCAAAATGTGAAATGAATCTATTAGAGAGTAAATAAGATATTTTTGCCTGAAGTAGATAAATGCATCAGACATTGATTCTGTCCGAATACCGACACCTCTTAAAAATTCGTGTAGTGAGCACGAGTTATCGCTGACATCAAAATGTAGGAATTAAAAATACCTATACAAGGGGACACACTCGGGGAAAAGTTGAAGCAGTAAATATTCCACTTTACCTGAAGAAGAACGATATCAAAGAGACGCAAACGACGAGAAGATCCAAAAGACTGAACGCTGATCGACAAAAAGCTCCTTTATGGAGTATGAAGCCATAGGCAAGCATTTTCAAACATATTTCGATGGTGAAAACCGTCGTAAAGAAAATGTCAAACTTGTTCAAAATCTAAAAAGTTACTTAAACTTAGTGTCAACTTTAATTTCAGGATCACGCAATGCTCGAATTTAATTTACCTTGTTCCAGTCGGAGTTTTCATGGAGTGGATTTTCGGCTGCAAGCATGGCTGACGAAATCAGGATACAGCAGAGAATGACGTTTCCAAAAAGATTGTGGTTGATCAACCAGTAGCAGAAGACCCTGACCCTGAAAAAGTGTCAAAGCACAAGGGTGAATATATTTTAATTTGTGAAAGTCATTTTTTTGATTGTGAAACTCACTTGTTTGTAGGTGAAAAAATAAAGAAGCTGCTGGCTTGAGGCATTGGTTTTTTCTTGTTGGGCAGCTCCGACATTCGGCGAGGTCGCATTCCGACCTTGAGCTCGTCGTCTTCATACGCAAGATCATCGTCAATGTCTTCGTCTGAAAAGTTTTTGATTTTTGAAACTGCCCAATATTTGGGCTATGATTTAATGGATGTATACATACCTCCATCTTCATTGTTGACGTCATCGTCATAATCATCTTCGCCTTGGCTCTCGCTGCTAACATCATCTTCAATATCCTCTTTTCCCAGGCTCCTAAATAATTAAATCAACGACTATTAAGGACGAAAACTTCAAAAGAAAATTTACTAATGGATTGAATAAGCATCTGAAGACATACAGCTCTTCTGCTTTGCTCCGATAATCAGCGTCTTGCTGGTCACCATCTTCTTCTCCTTGCAAATCTGTCTGACTTGCAGTTTTTCCTTGGGATCCCGCTTCTTCTCCCTCCTGACCTCCTTCCTGCATGGCCAAATTCGGCTAATACTCCATTTCCAAAATAGTACATGTTTATAAGGAAGTAATTTACCTCTTCCCCTTCCTCTTTCTCGACGCCGAGAGATTCGGCGTCAGCCAGGTTATCCACAGCGATAGCCAAGAAAACGTTGAGCAAAATGTCTGTTGAAAATAGTGAATCAGTGTGTTGCAAACAAGCCATCCGTAGATCAATGATGAGAATATAAATACTCACAGTTGCCGCAAATAAAAAGGATGATAAAATATATGCAAGCGATAATTCCAATAGAAGCTACTCCACCATAGGCTAAAATGCCAGTGTACATGACTTCGTTCCAGTCTTCACCAGTCAATATCTGTTGAGAAAGTATTTAATTCCAATGATTAGATTTCAGCCTTGCAAGGAGTTGGCACATTTGGCAAGGCTTTTATAAGTCAAAAGAAACAATATAAAAGCAAGCTTACTTGGAAGACAGTGAGAAGGCTTTGCCAGAAACTGTCAAAGTTTTGTCTTGTCTTGTTGGTGCTGGAATCAAAGTTGAACTTTCCTCCAAAAACCTGCATCCCCAAAAGGGCGAAAATAACAATAAAGAGAAACAAGAGGAGCAAAAGAGACGCGATCGACTGAATTGAATTTAACAAGGATGCAACGAGATTGGACAGTGATCTCCAGTATCTGGAACATAAATTCAAAATTAAAATATCGGCTTGATAGAGCACTTGGGAAGCAAATGTTTGTTTGTAAAAATTCACGAACTTGGTAACTTTAAAGACACGTAAAAGTCGAACACATCGAAGCACAGAAAGGCCCAAGGGCGGAATCACTTCTGTGTTGGTCAGCACCATTTCCATGATACTGCTGATTACGACGAAGCAGTCGAAACGATTAAAAAGCGATACAAAGTATCCCTGAAATAAGACTTTTTTTGTAAAGGAAGTTTTTGACAAGATAGTAATTTTGGCATGAATAAAGTTTGCTTACCTGGAAGCCTAAGCTAAACATTTTGAGAAACATTTCGAGGGTGAACAAGACTACAAAGAACTGATTTGCAACCTCTGCAAAAAAGAGAAATTATTACAAAGTCACATTAAAAAATCCGCTGTCGCTTCAAAATTTCAAAGCGTATATATCCTACCTTGGAAATCATCGAGCCATTTAGGCTGGTTATAATATTCAGTCGCGAGGATACAAGTGTTCAAAAAAACGAGAATGATAATAAGCCAGTAAAAAACTTGCGATTTAACTGCCTTTCGACAGCATCTCCTGAGTCTTCTGTTCAAGCTGCAATAAATGAAAAGACATATGCGTTGAGGCCACTTGTCATGCTTGGATTCTCGGGGCCAAAATGGCCAAGGACAAAAATTAGCTCGGTGATAATAACGTTGACACATGGGCAATCCGTCAAAGACGTAGTTGTTGAAATCATAATTTTGCAATTAGCACTGTCATTATGTTTATGAATGAGAGAACAAGTTTTGGCTATTACCGTTCACACGCTCTGCGTTTGGTCGACAGCCAAGGCATTCGAGGTAGGCTGACTCCACTGTCTTTTGTTTGATTTATTTCATCCATTTCGCCTCCCGCCTTGCCTGCAAAAAAATCGGGACATTAGCTCATCAACACGGTCTGGGGTCATGTGAAACTGCATTGAAACTTTGCAGTGTGAGTTTCGAATGAAAACTGGCGAAAGCATTAAATGTGAATGCATTAACGACGACACACCTTTGTCCTCGCCATCCGGTTCAATATCTTCTGCTTGTGTGATCCAATCGAGGTATCCACGAAGGTCTTCTTCAATCTGTTGTTTTTCTCTCAGTTTGTGAAAGTCTCCGCGTGCTTTCGCCTTTTCTCTTTCTTTGGAAAATTCTCTGCAGGTTGAAAGGTTACCATGAAAACGTCCCTTGGCAACCCTTGGTTGCTCCAATATGCTCGGATTGATTTGAAGAGAGAAAAAAGGAACCTACCCGCTCAACACACCGAGAATCAAGTTCATGACAAAGAAAGCGCCGATTATAATCATAGAAATGAAGTAGATCCACTGCCAAGAGTTGCCGGTAGCATCTTCAATCTGTCAGAGAAATGAGGACTCGAGGTTACACAGGAAGATACAGAAAGGAGCTTCTTTTCCTTCTCAGCTGTCAGAATGCCCGATATCGGGCTTTTGTTGCAAAGCTTGCATGAAAAGACTGGCTGTTTTGCTTACATCATACATGGTTTGTGTCCACCCTTCGAGCGTCACACATTGAAACACGGTCAACATGGCCAGGCCAAAATTGTCAAAGTTGGTGATGCCGTAGTTTGGTCCTTCCCAGCCTGGCTTGCAGTCGTACAGTGGATCTTCGCACTGGTAGCCATAGCCTTCGCGTATTCCGCACGGATTTGGACTGTTAATAATTTCCCCTAGGAGTTCAACACACAGGTTTAAGTAAGTTAAGCTAAATAGACTGATGTACCCACAACAATAACTTTCTTCCTCAGCCGGGGAAATGAGCCGTTTGTTCCCGTATTGACACAGAGTAAACATAAACATACAATGAACATGTCATAATTTTTGCGGAATCACGTAGAATCTTGGCTGGTAGCATCCTCGAGTGAAAGCAACAAATCAGTGTCCCACCTGTTACGTTGTGAAAGCAGGCGTTGTGCATCACTCCAGAAAACAACTCGAGCCCGATGATGGCGTAAATGATGATGACAAAGAGGACCAAAAGAGCAATGTGGAGAAGGGGGATCATAGCCCGTAAAATAGAATTCATTACAACCTGTAAACCTGGCAAAAAGAATGACATTGGACAGTGTCACATTATATTTGAGAGATCAATCAATAATTGTCAGAATGCCACGTACTTGGAACGCCTGAAACAAGCCTTAGTGGCCGAAGTACACGGAATGCTCGGAGGGCTTTTACATCGAAGCCCTCCTTGGCTACCCAGGAGACCCCCGTTGTAATCAGACTGTGACAAGAATGAAATTAGCAAATAAACTACGTGCAAACATTACATGGTTCATATAAAAGATAAAAAAGGCTGATTACCCTATAACTACGATTGCAAAATCCAGAAAGTTCCATGTGTTTCGGAGATAAGCTCCGGGATGCATCACAAAACCGAGTGCTATTATCTTCATTATGCACTCTGCTGTAAAAATGACTAAGAATACGTACTCTATTTTTTCCTGCAAATTTAACAAGGGTTTTGTAAATAAACACAGTGGCTTTGTTCTCAAATAAAAAAATTGATACCACGTACCAAGTTCTGGTTTATGGTGTTTGAGTCCGAAGACGGATATGGCGTAAAAATGGCCAACGCTACGCAGTTTGCAAAAATTGTCAACAATATCAGGTACTCGAAGGGTCTGCCGAAACGAAAATTGAATTAGATTTGTAATTAGACGCTTGTGGTGATCAACCTGATGAAGGCCTTACTTCCATTCTACCACACTGATGCATAGCTTCCGGATTGGATTTTGTAGCGTTAGGCAAAATAGAGCCCTTGCAGGACGGTCTGGCGGCGGCTTCCCCCGCCGGGGAGGAGGCCGCCGCTTGGCATTGCTGGCAGGTGCGGCGTTATTCATTGAAGTGGCATTCAGGGCCGCTTCCCATGCTGTAGAAAGTGGTCGGGCCCCTTCACCACCGTTTAAATCAGCAGATTGTTGGGGATTTTCAGGTGAACCCACTTGTTGTGGGTATTGCGAATCTGTCTCTTCAACTAACCCCCGTGATGTTGAGGGCCCATTTTGACTACTATAACCAGCGGCCGAATAACCTGTTCAAATAGATGTGATTTTAAAATATAAAACGTTTCTATCGGTGTTACCTGAAAAATTCCAACAGTAAAAAATGGCCATAATCACACTGTCAAACATTAGTTAAGCGCAAAACTCCATCCAAAAAACAGTGCAAGAAACGGCAAAAATTCAAGTTGACCTTTTGATGACCAATTGGTGTATATGATTTTGTGCCCTCATTCGCAAAGTGACAAACAAAATTAAAATGGACCTCTAAATTTTTTCAGGGGGACTAAAGCATCTACTAAAATTTCTGAACAAATGTTAGTATCCTTTTCAAAGTTATGCGCAATTTTGTTTTCTGAAATCATGTGTCTAGGTGAGAATCAAGGTCTCGCATTTGTCATTTGTCTGACCAAAGTGACAAAAATCTGCTTGATATTTTGTGACACACAAACTGCGCTACATTTTAAGATGATCGCCACAAAACCTAAAGAAGCAGATGGTACAAAAGGGAAAATTTACAACGGAATAATCTTTTGGGTTAGTGCGAATATGTCGGCTACATTTATTCATGTTATGTGATATGCATCAGTGCAACCTTGTAACCTTTCAACTCTCCGAAGCCCTACTACTGAAGGAGCACAGGAAATTTGGAAATCTATCGAGAGTGTGTCCATTTTATTTTGATTTCAAAGAACATGTGAAGGATACGTTGAGGAAATGTCAAAAGGTGTAACATTAAAGGGACAAAAGTTGGTCACCCTAAAATTTATTTACTTGAATGAATTTTGGAGTTTTGAGCTACTTTTTGAACTAGTACAGGAGCCGCTTGATTAGTCGATCGTCAGGATGAGCGTGGCTACGGGTAAAGTGAAACTACTTTTTTGGAACTACAAGAAGACTAACGAGCCTTTATGGCATGGAGAGTTGATGACTGTGCAAGTGAAGACCATACCGTGAGAAAAGCTACTGTTATAGCCTGATGCATCCATTGCTTTTGCCACACCAATAAGAAAATATCTTATTTACGTTGATGCCACGTCCTTGATCAAAACCATTCAGGAGTGTCGCAAATGGCAAACTAACAACTCGAGGACGGAGTTTTTGCAAGCTCTCGTCGTCAACACTTTGGCTTCAAGTACTGATATCACAGGACATTTTCACAAAATCCCTCCTTCTTATTCAACATCACAAAAACTTAATTTTACAGCACCAATGTTTCAGTCAGATTATGAAGAAACTGCTTTATTTTGGCAAACCAATATATTTCACTCACTCAACTACTATTTTATCTGCTCATAATCATTTGATCAGAATTTAACGGCGGACACGATTATATTAGCACCAACACTATAAGCTTGGAAGACTGTGTCTATCTGTAGCACCAAGAGTTAAAGACCAGCTTTTGCGACTAGCATCCGGTAGCGTTTGTGTAAAATGGCAAACACATTTCACCGACACGCAATCCTCGATTGCTTAAATATGGCTTGATAGGGGCAACTTGTGAGCGTCTTTTGCGCTTGCTTCATTGAAGGGTAAACGTTTTTATCGGATGCTTTGGGGGTTGTCGATTGGTACTGCTAAGTGGTCATTTGGACGGTTGAGCAGTTTGGGGCTGAAGTTACTACATTCTTGCAGAGACCAAAGCTATGATGAGTTATGAATCATGATGAAAATTACAGCGTTGCACAAAGCACTCACGTGTAGAAGAAAAGCGTCCGCTGGGATCAACCAGTGAGCGACAACTAGGAGCTACGCTAGGAATCGGTGCGAAGATTGGGATTTGTTGAGAGGGATGAGGATTGAGCAGGAAGGAAGCAGGTTAGTAGTCTAGTAAGTCTGCTAGCTATTCTATCGTTTCTATTCTGCCATTGGAAAGTTATATAGAGAAAGATGAGAAATTCGGCAAGGAAAAGCAGAGGGAAACAGCTGGGAGTGCTTATACCCCGATTTTTGCGTTATACGACCGACGACGACGACGACGCCGCTCATCCTGATCTCTCACAGAATTCTCGGGTCCAAATGATCGTAAAAGAAATGGCCAGAAATAGATGACGATGAACCCTATATTTTTTGCCTCGCGAAAATTTCTCAACAATTTTAGCATCTCTCTTTTTTTTCTCTGTTTCAAGATGAGGAGTTGATCGGACCGAGGAAACGGGACGAAATTTTCTTGTTTCTCAGTAAAGCTACATTAAATTCCGCCCGCCAGAACCGACACAACATCCCGGCTCGAGAATGTCCTGTTACAAAAGTCTTTCTTGTGTAATTGCAAGCATGGCTCCACGCTCGAGAGTCGATTGCATATTTTGCCCGATTTCACGCAACTATTTTTTGTATAACTTATGCTCAAACAGTCACATCTGACTTGACTCACCGCCAACTACCTCAAACCCTAACAGACTAACTGAACGATACATACATTGTGAATTTTAATATATACTAGTTCTTTCTTTTTTTATTGGCAAGCGGGTTTTGTGATGCGAATTTGCTTCGTGCTATTCCTAGATGCAGGATCAAAGTATAAATTATATACCACCTGTAAGTTTAATTCTTGGATTGATTCAAAACTATCATTCACTCACTCACAGTCAATTGTAAAATTGTAACCAAAAGGGTAGCCGTCCCAAGTTCCGAAGCTTCAAGCCGAAGCAGAAAAACAAAGGTTCATTCCAAAAGACGGAATTTCAGGATTTCAAGAGGAGGTGATAGCTCCAAGTTTCCATTCATGGTTAAAGCCAAAATGTGGAATAAGCTTAATGGCTCTCCTACTTATATATCCGTCAAAATACTATATAGCATACTTTATTGGGTTGCCTTTTGGAAAATGTGTGATCGAATTTTTGCCTTGCTGTTGAGGGTAATTTTAAGACAACGAAAATTACTAAAAGGGTTAACGGTGCAACCCGGTAACCAGAGAAATGATCTAAAAAATTGCCCTGAAAACGTTTTCTTGACAGCTGTATGCGCCTGCTAACTTGACGCCGTTGATGCTTACGCGGCATTTTTGAATCTTGGCTGCTTGCGCGCCAGTGGAGTCACACACTGTTTAAATGGCTAAACATTATCCGGTGCCAGAAAATTGCATGTCAAATTATCCTGTGACTGTAAACAATCGGATTTTCAGCTAAAAATCGAAAAAATCTTTAATTGAGTTTCTTTTTACTGAGCGGAATTACTGATCATTGGACATAATCCGACATGAGTGATAGACGAGGCAATAAATCTTTACCTAACTCGGGGAACTTTGGTGGGAGCAGTTCGTCCAAGAAGAATCGACCAGATAAGGCTAGAAGCAGTGATAATCAGGTTAATGGAGGTGGTCGATCGGCAAAATCACAGTTCACGCTTGCTCAAATTGTCAGTGGAGCTCATTTGAACAACTCGGGCAGCAAAAAGTCTTCCAGGAACCAATCTGATCAAAGTAAGAAAATGGCATCTTCAAACCCAAGTCAAGTCTCGGACAGTGAGACGGATAAGTTCAACGCCGAAGTTTGCAAGCGAATGGACCCGGATTTCTCAAAAATCTTGAAGGTCGCAAGCCAGGTGGCGATTTTTGACTATGACTGTCAGGCAAAGAAATGGGTATGCGTACTATTTCGATAGCATAAACTATTGTCAGCCTTGTGTCGTAACTGATTCACAATTTGATTTTACAGGCTAGCAAGGACATTCTGGGCTGCCTTTTCTTTTATGAGAGGTAATCAGAAAATAATGGATAAGCTACCACTGAACTGATAATGTTGCATATGTGATTCTAATTGTGGTTTATTATCAAACAGAAAATCGTCGCCAAGATACGGCCTTTCAATACTGAACAGAAAAAGTTTGAATAACTTTGTATTGTTGCTCAAACCTGACATGCAATTGCAAGTAGAAAAACCCCACATCCTGATCAGAGATGATGAAAGTAATTGAATTGTTTATCTGTTACTTTTTGTATTTTTGCTTGGATGGCTTTTGACGTCAATGCTTTCATTTCAGCCATCAATTGTTTATGGTTCTACAACCAGTCGGAGTGCGATGAAATTGCTGAAGAAGTAAACCGTAGACAGAAGCAAAATTTGCAAGCTACTAGTGCAGCAGCTAAACCACAGGAACAAGTAGTACCACAGCAAAGTTCGCAAGACCAGTCTGGGAATCAGATTCTGAATATATTGTGTCAGAAGTTAATGGCGTCTACCGTTGGCGAGGCATGTCCAGTTTATATCTATGTTCTTGTGTCTGAATGCCTTGATGACCTGTGATTAATAGTGATTTGCGTCAAAATTATCCTAGGTGAAGAATAATAAGGTATCTGATCCAGTAGTTGCTCAATCTCAACCGAAAGAACAGACACGAAGCTCTGCTTTGCAAGCTTTGTTAGGACTAGCACCAAATGCCGCGGGTGATAACGGAAAATCGCCAACTGAGGAGGTGAGGTTACCAGTTACATAGAAAAATGTTTGCTAAATTTTGGCTAGATATTTTAAAGCATATTGTGCTCATATATCTATCGTATCGTACAGCCTGGTACCAGTAGTGCCCAACCACCCAAGAAGTTTGGTTCGCTTGGCGATGAACTCAGAGCCACACTGGGTATAATAAACAAGCTGGACAGCACCTGGCAGCCTGAATGGAATGTCGACAATGGTGGCAACGGCATGATCGGAGAAAAGATGCTTACCAACTTCGGAGAACAGGGACAGCCATCGTACGGAAACCTTGACGGGTACTTCCAACCGCAACAGGCTACTCTTACCCGTAGCGACATCCACAACCCACACTCTGCATTCGTCAAGACTGGTTCACTGCAGTCCTTCGATAGCAGAAATGCTGGAGGTTATAACCCTGAGAGCACATCGATTTGTGGAAGTGCAAATGAAATGCATTCTACTGCTTTGAACAAGGAGCAAATGTTGAGGGCATTTTCGTACCTACTAGATGTGAGTTGAGCATCCAGAAAAATCAGCATTTGAAAAGATTATGGTCATAATTGATTGCGTCATGTTTTTCAGACTGACCCTGACTTCACGGAAAGACTGCATCAAGCGTACCTGCGCTCTTTTGAAAGGGCTTAGTAGATTCACTACTTTCTACGACGTACTATTTTCAACATTCCGACCTTTTCCAAAAGAATGCGTAAACGTAAGATTTTGGATCGTCAACAACTTGACTGCAGAATCTTATTTGTTGGTTATTAGGCTGGTTACAACAGCCTTATTGTATTATGATGTGATCGGATATGATCAATAATCTTACTATTGCTTGATCTGTTTGAGAACTAAGTTCTCGAATGACGGTGTAACTTAGGAGACCGAGATCTTATCTTCATTAATTTAATTCTTCAGCAATGTGAGTTGCCCGATGTTTGAAGTACAAATTAGAACTTGAGAATTTCTGGGAGTCACAACCGTTATGAATGGGAATGCTGTTGAAACTAGATGTCCATATCTGCATGTATGTGCATCGGAGCTTTACAATGTGTAAAGCAACAAAGTTAATAGTTAGGAAGAGAATTCAGTGCTTCAATCTCAACTCTGTCATTAGGGATTCTAGGTTTTCTTTTTCATTGCGAAACTGGTGAAGTAATGGAAAGCTGACAAGTTACATGGTGCGTCTACATGGAACAATTTTGTCGCACTTCTTTTTCATCTGTTTCTTGAGATTTCTGAATTTGAGACGTTAAGCTGTCGATTGATTGTAACTAAACTTTCAAAAATAAAAGCAATCTGAAGACGAAACATTTACGTAAGCACGTAACAACTTTTAGTAGGAGACTTTACTCACAAGCACAGACAAGTCTGAAGTCACGGTTAGGTAACACACAATATACAAAGGGAAACCAGAGTTCATCAGGCTAGTCCTTGGCCACAGTCAAGGTCAAGGTGTATAAGTTAAGTTACAAGCAAATAGTTGGCTGACGGCAGGTGGCGTCAAATGAGGTCTAGACAATTATCCAACGGCAAGCAAAAGAAACGGAAAGGGGAAAGTGGACGACATAGGGTGAAGCAGTTTGCAAATGATGCTTTTCCGGATTAAAATGATGGCTCTTTGAGGTACACAAGGTTGTTTTGAATGCTTGTTTACCTGGTGAGACGTCTTGGTACATTACAATCTAGAGTTTGTGTACGGAGCGTAAGATGATGAAGATCACCATGCCAATTTCGCTTGTAAACCGCTTTACGTCGGATCGTCTCTTTGTAAAAGTTGTATTTAATCCCCATATGGCGGGTTGCAAAGACGGACTTTTGATAGTAAGAGTAAAAAGGTGTCTTGGGAAGCAATACAAAGAGGACTTTTGATGGTTTGTTTTCTACCATACAATTACTAGAATGTACGAGACAAAAATTCGGGAAATTCTTCCTGCTCTCGAGTAATAAAGAGTTGCAGATTGTGGGCTACTTACAGGCTTGCATTCTACTCGAATCGCAGTTTTTGCTGATTGCATAATTCTTCCAAGTTGCTTTGAAGAAAGTTGAAGAAATTTTTTTATTCCGCGTAAACAACCTTGTGGGGCGCCTAGTGGACTACAAAGGCATTTTGCGATCTACTTCAAAGAATAATTTAATCGGGAGGTTTAAAAAACATAAATTAATCGGCTTTTCACGTCCATGATAAAAGATACTGGAGATAAAAACCGTGCATGTATTCGATATTTTGCCGTTTGAACTGTAACATTTACAAAATATCGTCTCTAAACTTTCTTTTCAGATAGAAACCCCAACAAGTAGGACAAGCTGAAGAAGTAAATAAGGTTTAAGTTTGTGCATGTGTGTTTACCAGGATTCTACTGTTTGCTATCGCTACGACGTCTCTTAACTCTTACGACTTACGACGAACTACTTTTCGATGGCAATGTTTGGCTAGGAAAGCGGGCTTTGCATTTTTGAAGTCCTTGGTGAAGGTCGTTTCAGCGATGCATGTCAATCTGGTGTCTCGCTGGTAGTCTGTTTATGCAGCTTCTAGGTTCTAAGTTCTAGTAGCCATCTCGAGCATATTGATAAAGTTCCAAAGAAGCGGGAAATCGCTGTCCTTCAATTGATCATATCTCGGGAGAAAGTTGATATCTACACTGCAGGGCATATTATTTGTTTTGCTATTAGTGTCCGATAAAGATTGTAAAAATGTTTCGAAGCTAGCGAATTTAAACTTGCGAGATGCTGTCATGGGTTTTCCAATCAAAACAAAACAAATGGTTCGATTTCTTTGTATAGAGGATCGGATACGTGTCGATCACCAGGCGATATTGGTATGTGGCGTGACGACCCACTTGATGGCGATGCTGTCACCAGCTCAGGTGGGCAAAATGGGAAAGTTAATTTGAACTCTTGGCTCATCGCTCATTGAAACTTGTTGCGAGCTTAAAATAATTAAAATTGCTGAGGTAATCAAGTTCGTGGAATTCATAAGGAGGCACTTCTCAAAGGATATGATTGGCGAAAGCGTGAGAACCAGATAAAATGGCTTTTGGCAGTGAAATAAAATATGTATATATTTAATGCGATAAGCCAGGGTTTACAAGTTCGCTTTCGTTTTCCAGCGCGTCGCGTGGGCGGGCGGAAAGCGTCGACAGTTGACTCTGAAAATCTTGATTGATGTGATTCTACAACGAAATGAGTCGCCAAAGGAAATTGAGCCATGGAAAACAGTGTTGCATATAGGAGAAACACGTAGTTCAAGTTCCAAGAAAAGAAAGCGGAAGAGCATGTACTACAGCAAGTTTTGCTGTAGCATTACGCAATTTTTAGCTGTTTTGGAGTAAATGAAAAGGAAATTACGCCATTGTCCAAAATGGACATGAACGTCACTTATCAGTTCAATAGATTTCCGTGTAAGCTTATTGGCTGGAGAAATGGCTTGAGCTGAAATGGACTGACTGACTGAGGCTCTGTGCCACAATTCGATTGGATATCTAACTGACTGACTGGGTTTAGAAGTAAATACAATGACGTAGATGGACAAAATAGCAGTCAGCAAACTCAGCGCATGTTTCAAATTCCTAGACTGACAACCAAGTTAAGCGCAAGGGGTCGTCAGGTGATAAAGATTTTGTTTTTATCTACTACTTCTGACGAGCTTCCGTAGAACGAGTAATTAATTGGCTTTCGGCAAAAGACGGTACACGTAAGCTGAAAATTTGTGCAGTTTTCGAGAATCGGCGTTTACGCAATTGGGTAGTCGTTGTTTGACGGAGATGGAGACAAGTAGCGGTTTTTGGGTATGGGCGTTTTCGTTGGGACTTCGGAGAATCGGATGGATAACGTCAGTCACATCTTACTGTATGGCGGGACCCCATGACCGGATAAAGGAAAAGCAACAAGAGTCACGCGGCTCGAGTGTAAATATAACGAATGCCGATTCTATTTTCACCGCAAAATCACTTGCGGAGTAGCCGAAAATAATTTGGAACATGACGGCTCTGGT